>JAAGNO010004881.1:0-27567 GCA_033439905.1 Ceryle rudis
GCAACATTTTGTGATTGTACTTTTGTAATGACCTATGTATTAAAAAAAAAATCAAGTCCTTTGGACACTAGACAAATGTGTTATAAAAATACATATAATTATATAAATACTAATATGGTAGCCTTTGACTCATCACTACCTCCCTAAACTCCAACCCCCTCTAACAGAAACAGGGAGCTCTTATTAAAGAAGCAGATAAATATGTGAAGAAAAGAACTTTTGGTATTCAGAGATAGAAAATTCTTCATCACAGCTAAGATGAAAGTCTTATTTAAGAGCTTTTGCACATTGTTTTGAAAAATGAAGGAATGGGAAAAGTACGAAACTGAGGGAGAACGGGACTTCAGACTGAAACAAAGAGTAAGGGGAGAAAAAGAGTTACAGCTAAGCTTTGTTGCTATTGTTACTCTCCATCTACATTTTTAAACAGTGTTAAAAGCTTCTTTTGACAGTCCTTCAGGGAAGTAATTTGTGAAAAGTGCTTTAAAGGGCGATTTATTAGAAAAATCCTAATAGACTTTTGGAAGTGGAAGAATTATTGGACCCTTGACTATTAGCAGAAACACTAACCCCACTCCAGGTTGGAAACCTGGAAAACCGCAACATTTCAGAAGGCTTGAAGGAAATATGTTAAAGAGGGAAAAATTCAACAGAGCACAGCACCCCCGTCCTGCCTTTCCCCTGCAGTTCAGCGATTCTGAAGACCCAGGAGTGGGCAACAGGCTGCCTGTATAAACTGGGCAGTGATGATTCTGGAAGCAGCTGTTAGTTTATGAGGAGAGACTTAACTGCTCTAGAAGACTGGACAAAGACGCATTTGTTTCCTGAATTTGGGCAAACAGAGGCTTACACTTACTTTTGCAAGATTGAAGTTCAGAGGCAAGAGGCCATAGCTGACAGGTCCTGGCTCCTTTCAGCCTCACTGCACTACCAAAGCATCCACGGACAGTGTTTAGTTGCCAATACCTTAAATTCTACCCCTAGTGATTGACAACCATTAACGACCAAAGGGTTTTTCACACACAGGTTTATGGACACAAGCATGGAATGGGAAATACGGAACTGCAGGAGATTTTCCCTGAACAGCCCTGATCTGCTTCTCTATTCTTGCCTCCCTCCAGCTGAACTTGAGATGCACAGGAGCTCCCTGTGTGACCCGGTAATAAATTTGACATCGTTAAGGATGTAAGCATTAGACAGAAACTGGGAAATCTTACGTAAAAAGTAGCTGGATTGCCAGGCAGTTTGAAACAGGCAGGAACTATGGCAACAGCTTAAGGTTGTCTCTTTTGCAGCACTCAGAGTAAACTCTTTTCCCACGCTCATTCCTCGCATTACCATTTTTAAGTACTAGTGGCGTGGCGTGTTACGAACGGCACGCTCTGCCTCCAGCCCCGTCACGAGATAACCCCTTATGCCACCTATTCTGGATTTATCACATCATTCACCTAAGCAGTAGATAATGAAAAAAAAAATAATTTCAGAGTTGAAACTCTGAAAGTTAATATTCAAAAGAGGATTATAAACCTGTCTGACTTCCTGACACCAATGCCTTTTCTATCCATTTTGAATACGAGCTCTTAATTTTTAGGCTGTGCAGTGCAATTCTTTCTCCTAATTTGAGAGTTTAATATAATTATTGTTAAATTAATGAAATAGAGCTTATTAAGAAGCATTTCAATTACTACCATACTTTTTCAGTGGCATACCCTTTCCCCACTCCCAGATAGAGACTGAAATTTTTTACATTTAATATTGATATTGGTGATGAAAGACACATTACGATTGGTTTTTTCCTTCTTACTGCATGCTAGCAAGAACTGTCCAATGCAGGAGTTTCATTTCCATGCATTGTACTAGCAAAACTAAAGAATCAAGGACTGTTCAAAAGGCCTCCAAACACCTCTAAGGAATACTCCCATCTCTAATAGTAGGAATTCCTAAATAAGTGTTCCACTTTTATCTAAACAGATGAGTTTCAGAAGAATAACTTCAAAAATGTGAGTTGCAGTAATTCCGAACTTTCAGTGTTCTCCGCAAAGGTTTTCACACTGCATTTTGCCCATTTTCTTCACTGAAATATGCCAGAATTTTGCAGAAAAGCAAGAAAATATCACATTAAGGAGTTATCCTTTATCCCATGGACCAAGGCAAGCACTGCGGTATCACTCTGTCATTCCTTACTGCGAGGAGACATCTTTTAAATAATAAAATGTATATCATTCAGCTCAAAAGGAAATCTCAAGTTTGATCTTATTTTGTCTCAGCTACATTTCATACTTAGTTCTTTATCTCTAAATATTTATAAATAGTGCAGCAAGGGTTATAAAAAAATATTTGAAAAATACTATATTTTCCAGCAGGTACATTTTACAGATAGGATAAGAGTTCTGCATAATTTTGTTTACCGAGTGCCAAGCAACACAAATTCACACTCGTCCATAGCAGAACGATTCCATTAGTTCACATCTACCTTAAACATCCAAAAGAGTGTTTCCCCACTAACAAATTTCAGACCAATAATTTCACATCCATCATGTAGCTGAAATAAATCCATTACAGTCTGTGGTATAACTTAAAGAGTTTTGTGGTGAGTATACAGCAAACTGAGTAAGAGACTTTCTGCTGGTAGGCAGAATAATGAGATGATCCTGATTTGTCAGAAACATTTTAAAATGAGTGAGCAAGTGCAGCTTTGTAAATCTCAAGCAAGATAAGTATAATTTTATATCAAGGAAAAGAACAGTCATTTCTGCAGTTTCTTTACCACTGAAACCCTGCAGGGTTTATCACTGTAGGACTGATTATGGGTCTCATCAAACCTCTGGAAAAGAGGAAAAAAAATCCTATACGGTAAAGTTAATTGTATTTGTGACAGTTGCTGCTTTAGAATTAGCAAGTTACTAAATAAGCAATGTTTTAAATGATTGCTGCTTAAGGCATTAACCCTCAGATCACCTTCTAAGTGAGTGTAAGCACTACATCAGAACATTCAGCAATACATGGAATTGTCTCGGAGTGTGTGTCCCAAACCCAGCTATTTCATTAAAATCCATACTCCCAGAAGAGTTTCAAAAATATTTAAATGCCAAAAGGATGGTGTTAACACCTAAACTTAATGCACATAGAACAGCAGTAAGCTGCTGAGAGTGTTTTTTCCATTGCCTGAAGAGCCAGAACAGACCAGGTAGTAGTAATACAGATACACACGATACATTTTGTTTCTCCAACACGCACCACCTTTGAAACATTAACAATATGCAACATTATTTCTCCTGCAGATAGTATATATCAGAAAACCCACCTCTATATCCTGTATTATCTTTGGGTATAAGGACCTGTAAAAGGAATTTGGAGGGCCATCTGTTGGTCTGTTTTTAAACAGGTACTGATCCCTAGAAAGAACCAGAAACATATTTTTCAATGCAGCACAAAGAAACCAAACTTTAAAGGAATTCAAAGCCTGCACAGAACAAAACCTTCTGACATACTCTCACAGAATGCTCATAAAAATTTTAAGCCTTTCCATTACAACCCTTGTGACTGTGTGATTTGACAGCTGTATTTAAAAAGATAACTGGTGGTTTTCTTATGGCTTCCCAAATTAGGGTTCACTGCCTCATAAGGCTTTTTAGCCAGCGGGGTGTCCTCCTTACAAGCTCTTTACAGCACTCCTGCATTTTCTTAGGCACACCACTAGAGAGCACAGAAAAACAGGTTTCTAAAGCAGAACACCTCTTATCTCTTCAGATACTCATAAAGGACAGAAAAACTCCATTGCTACAAACATAAATGGTTTCTCTTTGAGAAAGGCTTCTGCAGCCCAATCAGCTATTTCCCATTTTAAGGCAAACAGAAACCACTCTAACTGGAAAAAGCCCTGTAAAACACATTATTGTGAGCTGATTCTACATGTTAGATCTCCCCACAGAACAGATATTACAAATTTGCAGCCAGACTTACAGCAAGAAAGCAAGTGTGGAAAGATACCGTGCGCAAAGGGAAACGGGAGCCAACAGCTTTCCCTGTAGCCACCCCACTCACCCATAGCAGAGGTGTGGATCTCGGTGATACCAATTCACTAAAAACTGACTTTTTGGCAGAGCTTACAATTAGGGAAATGTATAAAAAGAGAACACTGCAAGAGGTGATTTTAGTCGTTGTGAAGGTACTTACCAACCCCTTCTTTCTGACAGTCCCTTCCATAGCGGATCTGTGCGCACCATTCTCTCAATCAATTTTTTCCATAGCATTCCCTCAGAGATGACTCTCTGCCATTCCTTACATACCAGCTCTGCTGCACAGAGTGATCTGGCATCAAGATAGGAAAGGATGTTTTCTGCTATGTGATCTAAGCCTTGCTCTAAAAAGAAATAAAGGCAATCAGAACGTCAATCACTTCACAGTCAACTACTAAACAAACTTTGCAATACATTCAGAGAAAGCCAACACAGCCTTAAGGCACTGGAACAACATGGTAATTACATCATCATATGTAAAAGTACCAGTTATAAATTAATTCAAACAGGTATACCAAAATACCTCTAACGCTTTACTCCATTCCCAGCACTCTGCCTACGGGACTGTTCCGTTTCCACAGAGAGAGAACAAGCACAACCCAAATTTCAGCACAGAAAAAAAGCCACAGAAAGCATTTTGCTTCTCCCAGACACAGAATCCTGGGCTTTTTGAGTGCATAATGTATTGGGCTACACAATCCAAAAAGATAATTATCTTCAAGCAGGTGCTTCACTCAGCACCAGTAAAGAGAAATTAAAATATGGATTATTTTATTACTCCCTTATGTATAACATTAGATTATTCAACTCGGCAGACAAGACTCCACAGGAACAAACGCAGACATAGCCAGGAGAAGCTTGAGCAAAGATTCTGTAAAAAGAGTCTAGCATCAAGTGCAAGGGCATCTTTTCTATTTACGCTCTTTCTAGAACCTGCAGGTGCTAAGCCCTACTCCAGAATTTTGTTCAGGACTCCAATGGTAGAGCATACACCAGAGAGCCCATGCCCTGCAGCCCAGTGTAGGAAACTGAAATCAATGACAATGAGTTTGACAGTAATTTATTAATTGCAAATGGTCTTTAACATCCAAGGCAGTTCTCCCGATTCCTAACTTACTTTCACTAGATTCCATACTTAAATTATTACTGAATGATGACAGGTTTGAGGCTTCTCTTAAGCTAAAGAAAAAAAAAAAATCAAGAGGGATAAGTTGTTTGAAACAGCTTCAAGTTGAATAAATGAATTAGGGTCCTGCTCATCAACCCGGGTCTATGCAAGGCAACATGCTGCAATATATTATTTCATAAATATCAGTTAACACTTATCCAAAAGCACAAGGTACTTAAGATGAAATTTGTAAAGAGAATAAACACAAACAATAATAAAATCAATAAAGATGATGAACAAAGTAAGCTGCTACCACAGATCTATCAAGACATAAATGAGGTGGAACACTGAATGTATCTGCTTATGGTCTCTGCCTAGATCTTGTCTTGTTAAAAATCTGACTGTAGTTGAGTAAAAGTACATACACAGAAACCATTTAGATTGTACACTTGCACTAAATTTAAAATAGCCACCACAGTTTTCATGTTCACATTCCAACTACAGTGTCATTGGTCACACAGGGGAGAGGAGAAAAAAAATTGGAAGAAAGAGGAGAGGAGAAAAAAAAAAAAATATCTCCATCCCTGGGAATTCTGTTTCTTATTTCAAATGCCCTGAAATTTTGCTTTTCCCAAATCTCACTACGTCAGAGATCTAGAATAACTTCACTTCCGTGGAGGAAAAAAAAATAATTTCAAACTAGGGGATGACAACCTTTTTAATCTTCCACTTTATCTCATGACAGCCTACTAGAGGCTTCAAATAGTCTTGAATAATAATAAAAAAAAAATAAGATCAAAGCAACTACTGTTAAGTTTTTTAAAGAATTAAGAAAATATGTTCATGTAGTCCTCCACTAAATTTGGCATAGCCTTTGAAAAGATGAACAGCATTAGAAAGAAGAAACCAGTACATGTAGTTGAAGAGCATTTCGAGATTTAGAGAACTCTAAAAAGGCTTCAAAGAATGGTGAAAGCTCCTACAATGTAAATTGTGTTTATACTTTTTTTTCAGTATCAGTCATAATAACAGTTTCAAATAACTGAAATGTCAGAAGGTTGAAATAACCAGTGGGTCTCATCTAACCACTTCCAAAACAGCAGACTCTCTCTTAAGAATACCAAGCCTCTGAGAGGCTTTAAGCTGCAACGTCTTCTACATCAGCACTTTGAAGAAAATACGCTTTAAATATGTTGTAAAACTGTCTTTCAGTCTGCCCCATCCCAATCTTTCAAGTAAATAACAACTTTGAGATACAAAGCACTGTTTTACTTAGGGTATATGTATGTGACTGTGACATTACATGATGTGAAACATTTCCCAAGGCTTTTCTGGAAAACGTAATCATTGCAAGGTCATTTCCAAGAGGAACTTTAAAAACATGAATCCTTGGGCATCAAGAACACAAATTAACGCATGGTGCAAAGTAGAGGACACAGATAAAAATAAAAGCAAAGGGGTCTGCTGAGTAAGTGTTTCTCTGATTTTGAAGGTCAGCTGTGAAAAGAGCACAAGGCATCTTTTAACAGATCTAACAGTTCATTTAGATTTCAGTACCAAATAGTCATGTTCAATAATGTAAGATTAGCCTACACAGAGCACCTATAATGCTGTTATCACACAGCGCAGCTCTCTATATATTTTCCCAGCAGAACATTACATTTTGCAGAGGAAGGGGAAGAATTTTCTCCATAAAGCACTGCAGTTCCCAAAGCCAACAGCGCAGAGGATAGAGCAGTTAACCACCGTAAGTGCAAACTCTGTATTAGCAGAGCAGTACACTGAAGTTCCTGTATCAAAGGGTTTAAAGATCCCACTTCACCATTTTTCTTTCAAGAGACATTAGGTAACATCTGAGCTTAGATCAGCCTTCCATTCTCTCCAGGGCGCTGAGTGCATGATGTGTACTGCAGTTCAGGGCTAAAGGTCTATTAATATTTAGCTCACATGGGGATATTTAGTCAAATCACTAGGAAAAAAAAAAAAAGAGACTAGGGTGCTGGGAAAAAAAAAAAAGACTAGAGCACTGAGAAGTGATAGAATTGATAATTCAGTTCAATTAGTATCACGCTCCTGTGTTTCAAGGTTAATATAAAAATGAATGACTGCAAAGTTTGGAAGAAGTGAGATGAAACTAGAAGTAAACACCAAAGCAGGTTACAGTTAGACCAGCAGACCAGAAATTATTAAAAAAGAGAGGAAAATGCCCTGACACCAACAGTATTTTGCCAAAACGTGGCAGAATGACAAGTGCACTGACTTTCAGCTTCCAGCTCTCCCAGAGATATGAGGATGCTGTCCTGTCCCTTTCACCTGAAAGGGATTTTAACCAGTGGTGATGTGGCAGAAGAGTTGAGGCACACATCAACCTAACCTTTTCAGAAAGCCTTAATTCCCCTTTGTTAGAAGAAAACCACTCTCCACCTATGTCTGGGTTCCAAAATGCCAGTAGCACAAGATACCCCGATGACGGGCACATCTTCCAACATCTGCACTTTGAAGGTGTAAAATTCTTTACTCAGGCACCTGAAAGATTGCAGGTGAATGACCAAATGAATGACGCAAAGTTCATCAAACAAACTGTCTGTACAGCCAAAGGAACAAAGGAAAAATGTGTCCCTAGGCACATTTTTAGTACAAAGATGGGACAATAGGATCTGCGCTGAACAGATACCCATCTACTGGATGTTTCTCTCGTTCCATTTGGCATAATTTAGTAAAGTCAACCATCACATGTATGCTGACCTTCAAAGATGAGGGAAACTTATATGCTTTTAGTCAAGGAGCACCACGCAAACCGTAACTCTGCACTTATTTCAAACTGTGTACTTAAAGAAAGGTTATGGGACAAAGCAGCCCCACTGGCACCTCAATCTATTGCTAACACCTCACTTACAGTTTTGAGTCATCTTTGAAATGTAAAGATCAGGAACATGTCAGATGTGAAATGAACAACTCCCAAGGGAGAAAGTAACAGACAAAAAGAAGATGTTCAAATGATATTCACACAGAAAATAATATTTTTAAAGTTTCTCTGTTACTGCCATCTCCTTGCAACAAACTAAATAATTATCATCCCCCAAAAGAGAGGCAAGTACTCTTGAGGAGCTGTAAGTTACCAGTAACCAACTGAATAACAAGGCTATACTGCAAAGCAGCCTTTGAACTCAAGTACCTGGTTCTGTGGGCTTTTGGTGGTGGTGGTTTGGGGTTTTCCCCCTGTTCTAACATACCCGTGTCTTCTTTTAAAAGACACTGGTCAGCTTGAGCATGGAACTTGAAATGCCTGAGGCAGAACTATTGCATCACTTGGTTCTCCATAGCAGGCAAGCGATTTTGAAACAAGCATAAGCACTTCAGGAGTTTCATACGCAGCACACAGCACATTCCACTGTTAGAAATCCATATGCTGCATTTTAAATTCTTCATGTACGTAAGAATGTCCATGTTATTTAGGTAGCTCCAGAAGAATTTGTTTTAATTACAATTTTGAGACCATAAAAAAAAAGAAGTATTTGGGTCACAGTCATGCTGGCAGACAGCACACACAGGGGCTTGCTTTCTATCTTATCACCTTTTAGCACAAGGCAAAGATAGGACTGCTCCAGTCCATATTTTTATGATTTCTTATTTAGAAATGAATGTGAGGTCCAAGTAATACACTGCGTGCATTCGGCAACTAACTCATCCACTTCGGTCAACTGCTTGTAGTTTTGTTTCACTTGTGAAATACTATTCTTCTTAAAAACAGCTCTCCAGATGAAATGGAGAGCTGATTAAGGCCAACAACACCCAAGAAAGCAGGAACATTTTGCAATTGTTCAGTCTTCCACAAAGCTGCATTTGAAGAGCACTAACAATCCTCTGAAAAATAGCTAGGAAAATCGGCTCCAAAGCCACCACCTCTCATGCTTCAAGTCTGGAAATGCAACTGGCTGATGGTGCCACCACCAATTCATTCAAAAGTTAAGTCTTTGGTGGACAGATGAATGCTGCCATTTCTGCCTGTTGAGAAAGTGATCTGAAGCAGAGATGAGGAGTTGGCAAATAGCTGCTGAAGCACCAGGAGTCATTAACGCCATTTCTTCAGCCAAGAGAGGTACGGAACTCACCATGCCAGTGGAGAGCCAGCCCCAGCTTCCTTCACCTAAGCCACTTCGGGAAGCTACACTCCACAGTGCAAACCGGAGTGGATATTAAAGTGCGTTTGATGCTTTTTGGTGACACGTGCAGAACTCCAAGTATCAGGCTAAGACCCCTTCTCAAAATCCACTAAGAAAAATAAAAATCATTTCATTGTAGCACGCACCGCAAGCATTTAGAGACAGGGCTAGAACACAGCTCCAAAGGAGAATAAATCTCAAAATAAACTCAAAGTACAAGGAAAATCTTCATTCCTAAGGTGACTTTTTTTTATATAGGTTATGTACGTTCTTGAGAAGATTTAGACTTGATTGCCTATCTACAGAAGGATGTTCTATGGAATTATCAGACCAAATGTTTGCAGAGACAAAACCCAAGGGACAAGCTTGTTTTTATTCACTAACCCAAGGCTTTTTCAGACTCTTGCTTGTGGTGTAACCCTAGGACCAAATGCTCATTAGCATTTAATTGCTCTAACCCAGGGTTTTTCAATAAAAGTTAACTGCAGTCAGCCACCATACCTCCACAACAGCACTAACACACCCACGTACGCTTGTCAATCTCGGACTGTACCCTTCTAACACATACAGGCAGGATTTTATTGAGTTTAAGGATCAACTGCAAATTACAAAGCAGAAGCCTCTTTATTAAGATACAGAATTTTCACCATTCTGCGTAAGACTGGTCACAGTTAAAAGAAGCTTTTTAAGAAGTTAGAAACTCGAGTGTTTTCTGATGTTCAAATACAGCAATCTCTTCTTCCATGAATACACCAAGCCTTGAAAGCTGCATTCTGAGCACAAAGACACAAATGTTTTCCCACCAAATCTATTCTTTAATGTTTGCAGAGGTGCACAGATAATTGTTCCCATTAAAAAAAACCCTAAAGTAAAATATTGTCCATGATTAACATGGAAGGAACAGGTCCAAAGCACAGATACTTAGATATAATTATTTCAGTCAAGATGCAGGACTAAGCTTAAGATATATTAAGGCCTGAAATAGCTGCATATACCTATTTTACATTGAAAGACAGAGAGTATTCAGTACTATAAACAGTTTCTGAGACAGGTACTAAAACCCTATCAATTTTCTTTAGTAAATGCACCTAGCATTTACCGGTATACTTTTCAAAGAAAAACTTCACACCCAACTCTTACGTCTCTACAAGAGCTTCTGCAGTTTTACAGAAAATGGTGAAAACTTACGGCTGTTGATGATTAGGGGAACCAGACGAAGGTTTAGTTGAATTTCAATAAAGGAATTAAAATCCCCAGGGATTTCAAAGCAAAGCTTGATGTGTAAATATCACTTTGGATGAAAACAAAACCCAAACATGGGTTGCCAACTCTATAAAACTGACTAAAATCAGACACAAAACAGTCAGACCATGCAACTGCACGGGCTTCTCCTATTTTAGAAACAAATTTCAACAGAAGCCTGGCTGGGTTTTACTTGCCTGACAGCAAGTTCTCTTACAGTTTTTAAGATGCAAAATAGATATGGAAGGGACTTTCTCTCCTAATCAAGGGTGACAAGGTAATGTCCAGGGGTCAATGCTGTAATTAAAGGAAAGGGCATAAGATAGATGAGACCATGCAAGGAATATGAAGATTAACATCTTAAAGATAACTAGAGAATCAAAAGCACAGAGGTGACACAAATTACTCTCACAGTTATGGGGTCCATTAACACGGCTGTCCTTAAGAGTGGTTTTTGACATGCCAGAGGAAACAGCGGTGGCAGGTGTGGAAATCCAATGAGTATGGGCTTCTGCATCACCCCAATCAATGGGATGTGGGAATAGCTGATATAGTATTAGCCATAATACACCAGGGTGATCAGCAGGAAAGAGCTCAACTACAGCCCAGCTTCTAAGAAAAGACCCTGCAGACCAAACATTTTGCCACCATTTGCAGAAAAGCACACCCAAATTAGCACTTTTTTCCCCACTGAAGCAAAGGGAAGCCAGATAGTACAAGCTTTTTCCATTTTTTTTTTTCTGTCTTCTCACAGGTGTCAAATATAAGGGCAGCAGCAAGCAAAAATTATTTCCATTTAAATCAAAAGAATTTTACCCCTTTAAGACAAGTGAACTACCTTTCACAAAAAGGTAGTACTTTCCTGTTATCTTTTAAGGTGGTGCTGGTCCAAAAGCAGGATTGATTTCAAGCAGCTCAGATTAAGTTCTTGAGGATATTTCTTACAGACATTCTTCACACACCACATTATCTTCAAGAAAGGCTGAGTATGGGAACAGTTCCCAGTATTTACATCTTCAAAAACAAAAGTTCTAAACATAAATATATTATATATCTACAAATGTGGTGCATATAAGTGTCATCTTACGCAGCTCTGCAACATTTCATAGGAATAAATACATCATGTGAAAGAACTGCATAACTCCGTATCAGCCCTGAGGTATAAAAGCAAACAAAATAAAATTATAATTGAAGCTCAAACTTGCACATGATCACCATGACTTTATTTTTTAGTTAATCCCAGATAGTTCCTAAAGAAATCAACATTCAGTATGTTGAAAACAAGCTGGAGAAAAACCCCATACTACCTAAAGGAAACAGCTCTCCAGTGGAAACAAGGAGCACTTTTTCACGTGTGCGGCCAGACAGGCTAAGTCTTCTATAAAATTCATTCTATGAAAGTGAGGTGTGGCGGGAAAGGACACCCCCCCCCCCTTCCATAGCCCTTTCACATTTGTAAGACTGTTTTTTCAGAAAATAGAGCACATCTGAAATTCCTTATCACTGCCTGTGTCCTACCCTGTGTTCTTCATTTCCTTCCAACTACTCAAAAGTTCATTTCAACCGTGCTTGACAGATGCGCCAGAATCCCCCCATCACCTCCAGAAGCTGAATTCCTTCAGGTTTTGTGAAAACACGGCAGCTCTACAGAGAGCAGAAACCCCTGATGCCCAAGCAGCATTCTGTCCCAAATACCAGGGAAGTCCACATGTGCAAGACCACCTAAGCAAACCAATGGCTACAAACGCTTCAGACCTTGTAATACCATCAGCCTTTAAAGGAACTTTGCTCCAGTGGTCCCTGTGCTCAAAAAATGGCCTGTTTCCAATTCCTTTTATAATTTTTATCACCTCTATCTGCCCTCACTGTGTCTTGGAATTCTTGGGATAACATCACAGACTATTCACTGCTGGCAGGTGCGTATCTGTGCTATGGTACTGCCAGATGCAAACACAACATTTTGACCACTTATTTCATGCTTATTTCCCACTCTGAAAACAAGGTCCACATATTTACCTTTCAAAGAATCAAATGAATCATTCTCCCCAGCAGCAAAAATCCAGGGATACAATTCCATGCAGAAATTAATGGAAAAATAGACAGAACTTACGAGGTGATTGAAAGCTGTTACCAGTTATTACCACTGCCTTTTTTTTTTTTTTGCACATAGTAAGTGTAAGAACAGATTTCATATTTGAACTATTGATACGGGTTTACAACTATCAGTGGCAGAAAAGGTTCCGAGCAACTGAAGGAATCTCTGAAGGCTGGACTATACAATAAAAATCAGCAAGTGCTTTTGCTCTTCAGTCAGTAACAAGAGCAGACAAACTAGATTCACTCGTCTAAGCAGGCAACTTTGTATTTAAGATTTAGGAAACTTAGAATAGAACTAAAATGTAATAAAGACTTCACAAATGACAACATCTCTAGAGTATTCTCCGCATAGGAATATGAAAAAGGTTCATATGGAAAATGATTTTTAGACCAGAGCTTTCAGAGATACAACTTGTGACAACTCTGTTCCAATTTATACACAAACTATTCCTCAGGATATGCTACTGAAACTGCTTTTACATGGAACAACACTGGCATCCAGTGGCCAATTCAATTAATCACAGAAGTGAATGACTTCAGCTACCCTCCTGCCCTTCTTCCGACCAGGAAGCAATACTTTACTTACACGAAACTATCTAAATCTGGAGGATCTTCCAAAAAGTCTGCATACACCCAAAGTATCAAATAAACCACAGTATTTATAACTGCACCCCTAGTAAAATAAATCTGAGTTTACCTGGTAACGCAGTGATGAAGTCCCGTTGTAACATGGGCTTCAAGTAAGAGTTAATATGTCCATGCTGATAGTGACACATTCGTGAAATAAGGTGTTCCACAAATTCAACTTGATCTGATTCAGACCACTGGTCAAAATATTTAATACACAAGTCTTTTTCCTTTTCGTAGTTTCCTTCCGATGGTCTTTTTCTTGAGACAATCACAGATGAAGTTCCATTACTTATCTGTTTTTAGAAAAGGAATATTAGGATTTAAATATAAACAGAAAGAGCTTTGTAAGAACTCTGTCAAGGAAGAATATGTCAGAAGAGGCAAAGAAATAATTAACAGAACTAAATTTTAAAACACATTCTTAAAGTTACACCACAGAAATTCCATCTTTCATTTCATGCATGATTATAAGTTACTTCTTACATTGAAACACTTCAATTCCCTTACGCCTCTTACCAGTTAAATAGCGAGGAACTTCTTTCTTTTTAGAACAAACTTTTCCAGATTAAACCAGTGGTTTCTGCTGAACATTGCACTCTGCCTCTACATATTATTCACACAGGTTCCAGCAGTTACAATGGCATGCATTTAGAGACGTAGCAAAGTTGGGTATTAATACTCTAACAGAAAAATTTCAAGACCCTCATGTCCATGTGGAACTGCTTGTCCATAAATGAAAATCAAGAATTTACACAATGTCAAGGACTCGCTTTGCTTTTGGAAAACAGCTCATGTCAACGTTTGAGACATCCACATAAAAACATTGTTAAAATCCTGGGAGCTTTAGCTACAAGAACACCACCCCAGGACTTACTGCTTATTAGCAAATAGAACCAAAGACTGATGCCGGGCTCTGCCAACTCCTTCAGGAGACTGAGAAGGCTTCTGGGAAACAACTGACATCTCTCTGAAATATTCCCAAACTTCTTCAAAGCAAATTGGCTACAACTCATTGTGTGAAGGTGTTGAATTTTTCCTTTTAAATGAGATTCACGTGCTCAGAAAGGTTGAACTGCATTCCCAAGTATCCTTTGACATAGAACTGTCCTTCCAAGGTCAGCACAAACTACAAAATCTGAGAGCTAATAATTTCTCAAGTATTATTCATCGGTGTCATCCTTCACTTGAAGGCTAAGCTAATTTTAGGATGATAACAGTCTACTTCACACAAGGATAATTACGCAGGCGCAGGACTAGGTTTCTCAAAAGTAGGAGCATGTAAAGTCACACCAACTTTCTTTCTATGTGAATGTTAGACCTACCTGCCATAGGGTATTTTTCTTTGGAGACTCATCTTCATTCTGATCCTCCATTACTGATGTGTTCTACAGGAAGAAAAAAAAAAGAATTATGATTTAATTTTTTTATTCTATGGCAAATCCTTGCTCTACAAGCATTATGAAAAAGCAAATCAATTGAACAGATAAAAATCATTTTCCCAGTGAACAGAATTATCAAATATTTCAGGCCACAAAACCTGGGTATTATAAATAAATTCCCCTTAACTGACATGTTTATCAATTCCATTTACTGTAAAGATAACACCCCAACCCCTCTTCAATTTCTTTTGACAGGTTTTCATGCAGCCTTTCAACACTTCTCTCACTGGGAAATAAATTCACTTGCATCCTATTCAAGCCAAAGTAATTAAGCCTGTCAAAGTACTCAACAAGCACTTTCTGCCAAAGTTAAATTGCATACATCTAGTTAAAAAAAAAAGACAAAAAAAAAGAAATAAAATCACTATAAGCTACTTAAATGCAACAGAATAGGACTTTTTTTTTTCCCCAGCTGTAGATTAGCACAAGGAGAAAGGACTGTTCCCTGCAGAACGCCCCTGCAATTCACTGCCACAGCCTGTGTCCCATAACCCTCAGCAGTCACCATCTTTCTTCATCCTGCCTTAATTACAGTGCTCTCCCCACACCAGAACTGCTCCTCCCTGCTCTTTTTTTTCCCTTTCTGTTCAAGAAGGAGACATTAGAATTTCTATAAACACTCAGCTGCCAGCGTTTCTTTCGGAGCTTACCTCAGTTGTTCAACCCCTTTCACCCATTTCCTCCCTTTTATAATTATCTGCTCCCTTTTGCTGTCCCTTCCACAACTGCCATCTATTTCTACCTACTCCCTGGTACCCCACACCTAGGCAATGACTGCTCATTTAGCTTCCCACCAAGCCTGTCCCCCCTAGCGTTGGTGCCCCGGAGAGCACAGAGCTATCACAAAAATCTCTATGTCTTATAACACTGTCTGCATTTATGGCAGCCTTCTTCCCCTCTATCAGCTCTCTCAGCAGAAAGAGGAACAACACACTCAAGGAAGCACATGATGGAGTAAGTCACACAATTCCTTTACTCTTGCCACCACAGATTACGGATTAACCCCTTAACAACTACATCCACCCCCAATCAAAAACACGATTCCACCTCAAAAGCATTTACCGCCTCACCACCTCCTCTTTCTTGCACAAGCGATGTACTGCACCACAACCAGAACACTTGACGAGTCCACAGTATCACTGCTCTAAGCAAGGTCTCCTCCACCACCCAACTACACGACTGGGCGTGAAGTCTACCCTGCATTCTCTTCTGCCTTGCATCACATGGATGAAAGGTTATGTTATTAAAACTGCATCCACTGATGGGTGATGGAAAATCTCAAGTCTATCTAGTTGTGAAGCAAGTGACAATGACAAACACAAGCCCAGGAGATGCTTACTGTAGAATTCAGAAATGAACAAACACAGCAAAGGTTTTATGTTGCTCCACAGATACATACATTTGAGTGTTTCTGGACATACACAGAACACAAACAGCAGAAAAATAAACCACGCTTCCCACATTTTCAGAATTAACAGTCTCCTGAGTGTCACTCCAGTTACAACAACTGCACACTGTTCATAACCAGCACTATCACCGATGGGCAAAAACTTGTGAACAATGCTCTCCCACCGCACGGTGCCACAAGAGGGAGCACGAATCAGCTGTGGAGTTACTGGTACCCAACTGGCCCACAACAGTTAAAACTATCCTGGAAAGCAAACATGACTCCAGGGAATTATGCAGGCGTTTTACAGTTTTATTTGATTTTCAATTTGAATATTTGAAATAGTCATTACAGTGATTATATGCTGTTTAACAGTACATCCTTAATGAGTGCAGAACATCTCAGCCCCTCTTGCTGTTGAAGGGTAAATATATACAGCCATCCTGCAAGTCAAGAGCAAGGAACAGGAACTCTCACTGAAAATGACAACCATGGATGGCTTGGGGCAGCATATTCATCAGAAATCCCACATTACAGCGATTTAGCCCTGATGTACCTTTCCTTTGGTAGGTCATGACGAGACCCTGCCATTGCCTTTTTCTGCTCCTTTATTAGAAAACACCTCAGAGACCATTGCTAACTTTCTCGGGGATGCAAGCTAAGAACTGTCTCCTAAACATTATGCCTTGTAATTCTAGGAACATATAACAAAGCTGCAGCAGAGAAGCGCTGGGACACAATGCATGCAAGAACACAAACTTCACCAAAATGCTCAGACTTGCACACTGGGCAGATGGCAGAGCAAGCTGATGTCTTCGGTGTGTACCTACTTGATTCTACCATGCCCCTGTTGCTGCCTAGGCAAAGAAAACCAGGCAGCAGGCTTTAGGGAGATGCTACACCCTTGGCATGTCTGCTGATACAAGGGAGAAGTAGGAGGACTGCACTTCTCCTGTCCCTTTCCACTTGTCCCTCTCCCTTACCAGAACACACTGCCATAGATCCACAAATGGGTGACCTGGCACAGGCAGCACCGCTGCTGAGAGGTATCTCCATGGCCTCTCAACATCTGGACCATGAATGTGAGGGCAGGTGGCACAGACTGATTTTTAGGCTGGAAATTTAGCATTGTATTTATGTATTTATCCAGGAACTAAGCAGCTACGTCAATTTAACTTAATGTATCACTACTACAGTGTTTATTAGGTTTTCTCTCTTTTTTTCCCCCATCTTAAACTCACTGCACATTTCCTTACTACATTTTAGAGCTTGAGGGTTTTAACCCTTCATTCTTTCCCTTTCTGCTCCCAAATACGTAGCTTGTTTTCCCTATTATATCTTCTCTTCCTAATAAATACTTCTGCCTTAAAATACTTAATTGGGGGGTGCGGTGTGTCATTCCCCAGGTCACAGACCTCCTAACTCAAGACTCCAATGTGTCTCTAAAGCACTAAGACACTAAGATGGGCAGGTGGATCCTGTCCTGCTGTCTGGAAGAAGCAATTAGACAACTCTAATCTGTCCTGTGCATCCACAGCACTTGGCAAAAGAAGAATTTCAGAATTCCTAACAGCTGGAGTCATAAGGCCTTGCTCAGTATGGCCTTCGGCTCTTGGACAAGGAGAAAGATAAGCATCTACAAGTTCAACCTTCCCATCATCCTGCTGCTCCCTTCTATCAACCTGTACCTTGTTCTTCACCCCACCCACCTTCTACATAAAAGTATTGTCTGGCTGCCTCCACAGGCATGCTGGTTTGGGCTGGGATAGGTTTCATTTTCTCCATAGTACACGTTGGCTTTGTGTTAGAAACAGTGCTGATAACACAGGGCTGTTGCAGTTACCATGGAGCAGTGCTCACACAAAATCAAGGCCTTTTCTCCTCCTCACCCCACCCGCAAGCAGGCAGGGGGTGCACAAGAAGTTGGGAGGGGACACAGCTGGGAGAGCTGACCCCAACTGACTGAAGAGATCTCTCAGACCATGTGACATCATGGTCAACATATAAAGCTGAGGGAAGGAGGAGGAAGCAAGGAGACATTGAGTTACGACATTTTGTCTTCCCAAGTAACGGTCACACATGATGGAGCCTGGCTTTCCTGGAGATGGCTGAACACCTGCCTGCCCATGGGAAGTGGTGAATGAACTCCTTGGTTTGCTTTGCTTATCAAACTGCCTTTATCTCAACCCAGATGATTTCTCACTTTTAGCTCTTACAATTCTTTTACCCCATCCTACCAGGGGGAAGTGAGCAAGTTGCTGTGTGGGGTCTAGTTGCCAGCTGGGGTTAAACCACCACAGCAGGCTACGCAAGTAGCTGTGAAATGGCAGGAACACGGACTTCACTCGGTTTCCCTGCAGCTCTGCTGCTGAACAGCATCAAGACCTGGTACAAGTAACAACCTCTCCAGTTACCCTGGCAAGGCCATGAGCCCCTGCACTAGCAGATGCTGGAAGACTGGCTTGATTTTTCACCCCTACAATGACAACAGTCTTTCACCTTCTCACAGTGGGGAAGTGTAACTTCAAAATATTGTAAATTAATCCTGTTTAGAACTTCATTTTTTGCAGAAATTCTTGTGAAGTTGCTCACAGTTCTTGCAAAATTAGAATATTTCCAACCAGCTATCATTCCTTAATTAGTCAGCCTGGAATAAGCACTCTCCATCCCCTGCCGGGAATGGCGGCAGGAATCATGTGATAACATGTGATAACAATGGGTCTAAGCAGAGATGGTTTCCATTGTCTTACAGTTGTTCCAGCCCAACCCAATAAATTTACACTGAGAAAAACCTCTGTCTTTATTTTCACTAACGGTAAAACCAGCAGCAGCAAGGTTTTTTTTACTAACTGCCCTACAAGCTGTAGATTTTTTAAAGCTTGTTTTCCATATCTGCATCCCATATTCCTCGCCTACTGTTGTTACAGTAACTTCAAGCTTTCTTTGGTCTTTCTGCTCCACAAAACCTCAGGTCTTTAGGATTTCTAAGAGATGCAGATGGATGTGGCAAACAGGTTCAAAAGTTACTTGGGGAAAAGGAGGCACTGACAAGGATAATAACAAAGATCATTTCCTTTGGTGATCATGAAAAGCTTCCCAAATCAAAACAACCATGAATGATCCCCAAAGGCAAAAAAAATCTGCACATATTCTAAAACTTAACAAACCACAGTTTCAGTTAAGATCCATAGATACCTAGTAGCAACAGAAACTGGCATCTCAGGCGTAACAGTACCACATACACAGGGTTGTATCACACTAGGCAAAAGCACCTAAATCTTTCCACAGATGGAAAGCACTTAGCATGGAAGGCTCAGCTCGCTCATGAGATGATGTCAGGGAAAAAAAAAAAAAAAAAAAAAAAAAGAGGCATCTTTTCTAACAGAGATGTATCAAAACTGTGCAATCTAACCAGGTTTCTCTCCGCTACAGGCAGGGAACACTTGGGTTTGTGCCACGCGTAAAGACTTGGAAGTGCCTGTAGTCACTTAATTGACTCTGAAGAGAACCAGCATGGTGCAGCTTTGTTCTTTAACCCAGTTTTAGTTCCAGTATCGAGAGAGCAATTATAGAAGTGATAGCAGTAATCCTGAGAACTGGGACAAGCCACTCAAGTTACAAGAGGTGTACCTAGCCAGGCAGCCAACACTAAGTTTCTTTGATGAAAAACTTTCCCCTACCAAAGAATGGATTCACAGGACACAAAGGATGGACAAAACCAGACAATAGCTGTGTTACCTGGGGGGGGGGGGAAGTCTCCAATTACTATATTTTTGGCTATAATGAAAGGAAAATTGATATAAAACAAGAACTTCTATTTCCCACTACCCTTAAGACTTCACCAGTAATTTTGATCTGAGTTAAATACCAAGCTAAGACTTTACAAATTCTCTTTTTTTTTTTTTTTACAAAATTCCTACTCACTGGAAAACATACCAGGAAATTTCCGTTAAAATAATCAACAGTAATCAAAACAGTTCACCTAAACAGGCTCTGACCTCCTTTAACAAATCACATCTACATCTGACTCTAGAGAAGTTGAAGCAACAATAAAAAATAACTAATACATACTTGGATATCTTGAAGTCAAACACAGAGGATTATGCTTGAGCTCTATATACTCAAATTGCCTCCTGAAACCAGCTCTGCCAGCACAAGGCTTGCTGAAGGTATTAATTACACATCCACCCGGAGGAGGAGAGGAACCTACCATCCTCTGTGACAGCTGGACCACATCAGTAAAGAAGAGAGCTGGGTAACCATCTTTACCACCTAAAAGCAATGAGCCTGTGTCGCTCATGGCTTCCTGCTTTTAATATAGCCAGAAAAGCCCAAATGGTTTAAAGCATTCCAAAATGAATGCAACCCACTCCTTGGGATGTCATGGTCAGCAAGTTCTAATGCAGGAACCTGTTCCCACTGCAGAGATTCAGAACTTCAAAAAAATTTCTTCAGCAGCACAGCCATAGGCTACACACAGTGGAATTATGGAAGAGATTCCCATATCAAAGGAGTAAGCATAAAAAGGTACAACCAGTGGTCAGTACAGATGTTTGGCTTCCAGGGAAGCCAGCACCAGCCACAAGACACCTCCAGCTATGGGTTTAACCTCACTCACGTTGCCTACAGAAAATGGTTCTTTGCAATATTTCTCCGTTATGTAAAAAGATAAAATATGTAAAGAGATAAAATGTTGTGGTTTTTTTAATTTAGGGAAATCATCAAGTTGTATTAAAAAAAAAACCCTTGAGAAAAATAGAAAATAGAGCCCATGGCCAAAAGATTTTTTCCCCCAATAAAGAATTTCTGAAAATATTAGATGGTAGTTAAACTCAATCCACTATCCACAGTCACCTCAACACACTTTGAAAACAAACCTCTAGGGTTCATCAAGTTAAACTTGATTTAGTTTTAGGTAGTCCTGTGAGGAGCAGGACTCAATGATCATTATAGATCCCTTCCATCTTGAGATACTCTATGATTCTAACTTGAAAGTTAACTCTGATGACCATCGACATATCTATATTTGACATGTGGATTAGTAACTGCTCGTTTCAGCTTAAATTAAACTCTTCATGTAAGCACTAAGGATCTGCACAAATTAAGTTCAATACGCTTCATTCCTTACCTAGCCATTCTCCCAGTTGCCAAGTTTTATTTTAGAGCAGTTATTGCTAGGATTTCAAACAAAAATATACTTGAAATACTAAAAGAGTCTACCAAGATCCAACAGCTGAAGGCAAAATTAGAATTAAAAAAAACCACCAAGCCACAACAGCCCTCATACTGAAAATGAGGCATTACTTTTATTTATCCTCTGACTAACCACCAAAAAGTTTGCAGGAAGGGAGGGTAAATTCAGCACCAGTGGACAGATAACAGTTTGTGGTTCAAGCTGCTCAAAACAAACACTACAGTCAGACCACAAGTTGTAGATGTGATGTTTTTAAAAGACACCTAATTCTTTTACATCCCTGGTTCGACATCTCTCAAGAGCCTATCTTTCAGGAAGTTTTGTGCAGAGCAGTAAATACCCCAAAACCTACAGTTGCCTGCTCCCACCTCTGCTCAGAGAAGGAAAAGCTCAAGTCATTCTTCACCTAAACATTCCAGAACAGTTATTTTTACAGGTTCAAAAAAATACAGGCAAGTACTAAACTTGTTTAATCACTAATACTTTGATGATTGGCAATTAGTACCACGATTCTAACTTTGTTTCTAAAGTATTAGTCTTTACCTTAACCTCATTATAAAATTAATTTACTGAGCTTCAGTAAATAAGTAACTGCATCTCTCTTAATATGTATGTCTGTAAGTCAGTATGTCTGACTTAACATGAAGTGAATCTCTGAAGTCAGCAGAGTGTGGGCTGTGTCCACAGAGGATTAAACTACATGACTTGTTTATAAAATGAAATTATATAGGAAAATTCTGAGCAGTTCAGAATTACTATTGTGATCCAACTCCGTGAAACACTAAGCAAGGGCTCCGACTCCACCACAGAGCTTTTGGTGATGGCACAGTCTTTTAATAGGCAGTTGTACGGACAAACTGCAGAGGAGTTTATTTTTTAATTCATATCCCAACCTGCAAAGCGTAACTGCTAATGGTATTGGCTGTTATGGTTCTTACTTCACTCTGCTGGCTTCAAGAACTTCAGAAATAGTGTCATACAGATTCTTGTAAAGATTAGTATAACAACAACAAAAATATTCTTCACTGCTTAAACTAGGCGACAGTTTAGGATATAATGAAACAAACAAAAGGTGCTCCTTTTGTCCAAACTACCAGCTGTTTTCCAGCCTGACTGTATTTCCCCGCAGCAAACTGACATTGCTAGAAAAAATACAATTATTGTAATCCCAAGAAATATCCTGTGCTTTCAGCAGGAGGTACAGTTTCTAAAATTAGGCGGGGAGAACACTTTTGATCCCTCAGCCAATTCCAGTTCCCTGCGCTTTATTTTTTTTTTCTTTTTAAATTTGTAATAGCTTATTACTTCTTGGGGGCAGGCTTCCCTCAACACGTCTTTACACACTCCTTGCGCAACTGTTTCAAAGACACCCTCACTCAATTTTCAGAGTGTCTGGAGTAGAAAGTCAGTAATGAAAACCTGCCCATATCCGTCCTATATTAATACGTTGTATTTACAAGGACAATAAATACTGAATTGTGTAATTGGAGCAAGCTGATGACTCATCCCTGCACCACTCCGGGTACCCAATCATGAAGGCTTGTAAAACTTGCCCATCATGCAAACTATTTTGCTGAATATAAATATGTTGAGCCCCAGATATATATATTTAAACACTTTCTCTCCACCTGCCCCTCAAAACTCAAAGTACTAGTTTTATGCAGAATCAGCTTACTAAAAAAAAAGGCAAGTGGCATTTTAAATTCAGCCAGGAAAAGGTTTGAGTGCTACTTTAAGCCTTGATGTAACATTTGCCACAGTGCCTACTTGCTCAGCTCAAGCTGGTAGGTGAAAAAATTTGAATCAATATTAACAATAATATAATAAAATCTTAGGTTGTGAAAGAGCACACAGGGGCAAGGAGCAGCCAGCAAGTCTTCCTTCAATGCTCCACCTGAACTTTACTGATCGTGTTCTACTTTAGATGGAAACTGGCTTCGTTTTCCACAAAGCTGGGCTGTGCAGCCCTCTCCCAGCCCAACAGCAGCTCTCATTCCACCTTCAGCTTACAAGTGTTGCTTTTTTTCAGCTGTCTCCATTCATGCCTTTAAGGCTACGGTCGCTCAGTCTCTCTTGGCAGACACTGTGCAGTACATTAGCAACCCACGTGCTTGCCCAGAGCAGCAAAATCTCAATACTTAAATAGTATGTTAAAGCAGTCATCAGGCTTATCATTAATATTGCAGCAAATGGTTGTAATCGCTTTCCTAAAACATTTCTGAATTAGCTTTCACAACTCTAGAGTATGAGGATCCCAAGAAAGAAATCCTTTCTGCCTGCAATAATAATTTTAACAGCAGAAGGTTTGTCAGAAACATGGCTATGACAAATTTGTTATAGAAAGGTACACAGACACTAGGAGCAAGGTATTGGGTTTGGTTTTTATTTTTTTCATTAGGAGAAGTTCAAGTTCTCAGCTACAATTACTATTATTGCTTTTGCACTAACAACATTGTTAATCGTTCACCTAATTAATTTTCCAAATAAACCTAGCTAGACTATTCACACTTTAATCTTCATCTGTCATGACATAAAACAGTTTTTCCTTCGTGCATTTAAGACTCAGGGGAAACTTCAAATCGTGTTATGCATACAATGAACTCATCAAAACTACTGAAGTAAACGCAACACTTTTCAGAGCTTCCCCTGCATCACGGACACTTGTCCCATGCTACATACCTGTTCAGACCATTTGCATTGCAACTATACCAAAATCCACCCTAAGGAACTAGATTTTATTAGGCAGTTAGGAGGATTGGATATGTCAGGTTTGGGTTTTTTAGTATAAAGGAAATATTAACTATTATTTACTACCTCGCAAACTCCCTCAGTACTTAGCAAAGAGCCCCTTTGGTTTTTATTTCCCATATTAAAATGAAAACCATCACAAGTTATTATTTCTCATATTAGAAAAAAAAATCACAAATGAAAACTCGAGGGGAAAATAGTGGCTCAAGTGGCTCAGAACCTAACTTTTCTTCCTGCCCGAGCAAAGACAAAGAAAGCTCCTCAGATTCACCCATCTATTCATTTATAGGACTTTAACAGGAAACAAACTATTTAGAAAGTTGACTTTCACTGATGACTGCTCAAGTTAGTCCACCCATCAGAACCACTTTAACCGAGGAATTCAAGCACACAAACAGCAGCTGACTTCAAGGCCTCCAAAAGCAGCCAAGACATTTCAGAGCTAACGGGCGTCTCCCGGCCACACACTATTTCTGCATTCGCACTCCCATTTCAAAGCCCCAAACCAGCTTTCATGCACCTCCTACCAACCAAGGAGTTTAAACGGGGTATTGCTTCCAGAAGTGTTTACACTGTGGGGACAAATTAAAATTACACGCTGTGTAAAATAGTTGTACATTTTTCTCCGCAGGCAGAAGCCACACCACTCTCCCCTCCACAATTAATAAGCCCATGAACAGTAACTTAGATTAAAGTCAGAACATCTCAGAAGCAAATTTCAGGTAAAGCTAGTAGTAAGACAACTTCAGATTCATCAGAAATAAATTAGCCTATGTTAAGATTAACTACATTTGCAATTTGGCTGCCTGGTGCAAAGCTGAAATATTTCAAGGGTTATTCCTAGATTCCCAGAGGGAATTTAGGTTCACATCTCTGCTGCTGGTTCCACGTGAAACCAGCTTGGTCCGAATTTAGTTAGCTCCATATGCCTGTCAGAAGACAGGCACAACCCTCAATAAGAAGGGGTCTAAAACCCTGTATGGAGGATGGGCATTAATGGGCATCAGAGATACAGACACTGCAGCCAGTTCAAAGCCCAGACCATTAAGCCATTCTTTCAAAACCTGATCATTTTTTTTTTCCTCATATCCATCACTGTTTAATGCAGAAACTGGTGCTTTTAACTTCATCTTCTCCCAAGATCCAGAAAAGATCTGCAGCCCTTTAACCCTTGTGAGAAACAATGACATGGCACAGAAGGAAGAGAAGCAGCAGACGTGCTTCCAGACTGAGAGAAGTGACTGAGAAACAAACTCAAGCAAGCATACCTGAAGAGTAACTTAAAAATAAGCAATTCCAAACAACTATAAGCCACAGCCACAAATTCACAGGCATTAAATACTAATAGACTAGGAATGGAGAACCCCGAAGAAGCCATAAGCTTCAATTAAACACTTAATACTTTCCTCCAAGCATGCTTATGTATTTGCTTATTTTTCTAAGACCCTATTCTGGCACTTCTTCCTCTACATCCCTTCTTGCTTTCCCTGGCCACCCAAAGCACATCAGAATTTATTCTCATTCTTTGCTTTTTGCTCTTCCCCAAGGATCAGCAAAACTTGACCCAGATTCTGAAAAGGCTTCTGTATAAACTTTTACAGAAAAAAAAAAGTTATAAAAAGGTTACATAAAAACACTGAGAAGTCTGAAATAATACAACTTCAGTAGCCCTCAATTACTTGTCTTTTGCAAAATAGAAGGTATTTGCACACACAAGGAATATTGAAAAAGTAGCCACCATAGTTAAAAATTCAATGAAACTAAAGCATAAAACCAGTCAGCTACTCCAAAAAAAAAAAATCCTGTGCTGTTATAAATGCTTTTTTTTTTTTCTTGTAAAGACGTATGGCAATGTATTCCAGATTTGGCAACTCATGAAACTGTTACCAAGTCAGGGTAACTCTTCAGGAAACCCTAACCAGTTGTTAATTGCCCGAAACAGAATCTTTTGCTTACACACAATTTCGATGTGTTTTTGTAATTGCTGATATCCAAGCAACCAAAAACCTGGAGAAAACCTTATCTGCAGAAAGGCTGCAGGCTAACTTCAGCTAAAGAAAGCAGCCAGCAGTAAAACAAGATGTAAAAAATTACCCACATCGTTTTTTCCAATATCTACTCAGCCTTGCCTGGGGTCAGCCAGACACTCTGCATTCGAGTGCTGATTTTATCTAGGTATTAAAAGGAATGTGAAATGGCATAATTTAGATTTCACATGATTTATATAATGGATTTCTAAATGCTCCTGACCCACGAGGCCAGCACCACTTCTCCCCCTACAACTTCAAGATAGAGTTGATTAATATGAAGAGCACATCATTGTAAGACTCTACAGAAAAGGATTTCAGAATGGGAGGAACAGTTGCCCAACGCCTCAGGATCTTCTTTTTCAAATATTATTTTTAACCTGTATCCCATCAGTGACTTATTCTATGTTACAAGCACACCAGCTCATAGGAGTGTCAGTGAAAGGGGGTCAGCTGTTGCACGGGGCAGTGGATTGAAAAGGCAGGGGACAGCTGAAATGAAGCAGCAAAGCCTTGAAACCAAAACTCTGACCACCACAGTGTGCCAGCAACCATCTCCTGACGTCCTGAGGACTGCTGGGTTTTATGTCACTTCAACAGGAAATCTGCTGTGTGTTTCTTTCAGTCTCGAACAAAAGGACAGCATTACACAGAGTGCCAGCCCCTGGCTTCTGGGGCCTGATCCAGCATCTGAAAAGGCTTTTGCTTCCAACAAACTGCGCTGAAGGATAACTTTGAAGTCAGCAGGGCTCAAAAATCATTTAACAGATATTGCAGGATAATATAAAAGTCTCTACTGTAGAGTGATGACAATCAGGCATTCTGCATTTTTACTATTCAAGTACTAAATTCAAAGGCATTTGGCCATTTTTTCAGAACCACGTATTTCCATATAAGCTTGAGACCCTCAGATCACATTTCCTCTAACAAGCTGAGTTTAAGTGTCAAGAACTGTATGCAGACACATGTAATATTAAATATTTTTGTTATATGCCTTGAACAAATTTTCTAGTTCAAGTATCAACAAAAGCAGACAAAAGTAGTATGATTTTCAAAGTTTGTGTGCCTTCGAAGTCTGCAATCATATATGCAACTTTAAAGATATCTTGATTCTTGTTTAAGCAACTTTTCAAGTAGGGCATGTAATTACTGGCTACTGAATAACTCAGAGAGAACTTCAAAGTCCACTTTCATTCATTAGTAATTTCTTTTGGTTTTATTTCTTTTAGTTTTGTTTCTATTTTCTAGCAAATTTAAACTTTAACGGCCCTAAGCCATTTAATACAATGACATTCAACTTTTATCAGTTAGAACACAAAAGGAAAAACAGTCAAAGTGTTCCCAGACAGGCCAAAAGATGTTTGCATTCATACACTTTGTAGGAAGTATTTAGCAGTTGATTTATTCAAATATAATATAAACAAGTAGAATAGATGGAATGGTACTTCCTATTCGCATACGCCATCCTACGATCAATCCCAAACAAACTAGGCGGCGTACTAGCCCTCGCTGG
>JAAGNO010004881.1:37602-54173 GCA_033439905.1 Ceryle rudis
TTTCTCAAACAATTTGTGCTTATTTATTCTGACAGCAAAGCCAACGTTAACTTCTGAGGTTCCAGTCTATGTGCTGGGACACTGACAAAAAAACAGAAGTGTTTTGGGGGAACACCACCTAGCTAAGTTCAAATTGCAAGACCAAATTCTGCTTAGTCAACATATGTAAGGGTATCCTGATTACATAGGTTCTGGGGGGAAAACGTCTGTATTATTAGCTGAGGGTATCCTAAAGCAAATTACACCCTCACTAGACATTTTTTACTCACAGCACCACCCAAGCCAGAAAGAACCAAGTTTAACTACCGGACTCCACATTGCTGACGTTAGAAATCAGGCAAAAGTTTGGAAATCCTTCTTGTTTCTTTTCTGAAGCTGAAGAAATTTGATGCAGACAGAATCCCCAAACCTTTTATGACACAGGATTTCACAGTTCCTTTTAAGGACAGCATCATCCATACACTACATAACCATCAGATAAAGTTCTGGAAGAGGGTTCAGTTCCTCACTGTCAAGCAGTGCACAAACCCAACTCTAAAATTTGGCACCGACTTCAGCTCTCAACATTTTTCACACAGGCTTCCAATTTAGCTGTAACAAACACCAAACCTTTAAAAGAAAAAAACCCATGCAGATCAAAGTTGAAAGTGGAATTACTGGAGGTGAAGACTCAGGGAAAGCAGTTTGTGCTGGTAACAAGGGGAAGGAGGGAGCCCTGAGCAACTCAAGCGGTGAAAAACTTATTGTTTCATATCTTATGAATAAAACAACAGAAAGTATAATATTTTCATCTCCGTGCTAAGGAGATAAAGCGAAACAGGAGAAGAACCACCCACGCTGGAATTCTCTCTCCCCTTATCCAGCAGTAAGGCTGGGATTCCATATGGATGTTCTATACTATGCCTTCATCATGTGAAGAGTGGGTTACCTTATGTACAGAGGTAAAAATAAACATTTATGCTATATTATACTATTCTTCCTTATAAAAAGAAATCAGTTTTATATTAAAAGTTTATTATTTAAAGTTTAGAGAAATGTGGGTTTTCATTTAGCTATCAAGTCATTCATCCTATATATCTAAAATGGCTTTGCAATAATTTACTATGATGTGTTCTCACACAAACACTTGAAATTTAATTCCCAGAATTGTTCCAAGACATCAGTCAGTGACATTAGGGAAACTACAGCCTATCTTTCTTTAAAAATATAAAAATATTTTTGGGTGGTTTTGTGTCTTGTTGACATAAAGGTGCTGTTCAAACCAAATGATCATGATATTGAAGATGCAGGATCTTATATAGACCATTTACAGCTCTGTTTCAGAACAAGGGTATATAATTCCAGAAACTCCCTTTCTAGTCTGTTTGACTAATCTAATTTGGCTCAATACCTGAATTGTGCTCCCGCAACACCGGACCATTAAAATTCAGTATATCACTGCAGGTATTTATTAGAGCCCAAATAAATTTCTACATTTTTAAACATACAGGACCAGTAAAAAAAAAAAAATTAATTCTGCTCACATCACTGAGTAAAAGTCATTGATCAAGAAACAACTCTCTCCTAAGATTTTTCAAAGAAGATGCCCAAAACTGTGCACAGATCTGTATAATGATTCTACACCTACAGGAGCCCATAAATTATAAGCTAAAAATCACTGGGTTGGGTTATTAGACTGCATTTTCTTTTAGGAACTACTCTAGCTAAATAAGCTGGATTTTAGAAAAGTCAGTGAAATACGGGTAACTTGAGAACACATTTTTAATTTCGTTCAAAATACATTAAACACAGAGGCCATTTCCATGCCAAGTTTAAGCCACAAAAAACCCCCAAACCTTTCCACAGTATTACAAAACCCTGAATAAAAGGATTTCTAGACATTCAGCTGTGGCAATGATATTGCACAATACAAATTAAATATTGCACTCTACTTCACACTACAACAGGAATTGGCAAATATTTGTGTGCTTCACTGACATGTTATTTCTTGACCCTGCTTGCACAGGAACTGCCATAAATAAAAGCAGAATAGTGTGCTAAAGAGTTAATTTTTGCCTAACAGGAGCTTGAATTTAGGCTTTCACTTTCCACTTGCCTTTCCTCAGGAACCCAGGGAGCCACAGCACTACTTAATGAAGTTTGGCAGAGGGAAAATGACACTGGCTAACGCATGTATTATTAAATGCACAAATAAACCGGTGTCCATCCCACCGGCAGACAATAGAACCATAAAGGCTAAGATAAGGACAATGAAAATTCAAATATTAACTTGCAATGCCGAGTTTTAATCGACTTGCTTTAAGATGTGTTCACCTGAATGCACTACCAGCAGGGTAGAAAAGGGGCTTTACAGATTTGAGGCAAGGAGTGAATGATCCTGAAAAGAGTCAAGACAAATAGAGAAACCCTCATCTTTGAGATGTTTGGAAAGATTTTAGCTGGATTGTAATTCTATACACAAAGAACTGCTTTGGTGGTCCAGTCTCAGGAATTACATTTCGAGATTTAGGTTTCAATCTTAAATCTCAGGCTGAAACAACCTACACAAACATGTTTGCCTTCAAAACTATAAATTCTCATTAGTATCAGCAAAAAAGGAGTATGCGTCAATGTCTTTAAAGGTCACATGCTAAGATCTTCAATTACTAGTAAAGCACACAGCAGTGTTCATCCAATAATTCAACTAAGTGGTAACTTTTAAGATAGAGGCATTAAAAAAACCCAAACCCAAACCTAGCAGCCCCTGAACAACCCAAAGTTGTCATTGACTTTGGACTTCTCATAGGTGGACAGCACTGTTTTGTTAAAGCACTGGAAAATGGCCAGAAACCTTCCATTTTGGTGCATCTGAGATTAAGTTCCATCTCACAGAAATCCTCATGCTTTCTTACCCCTTAACAAAAATAAATAAAATTACCCATTTATCCTATGAAGCCAAATTAATTGCTCAAAGAATTAATACAAAGCCTGTAGCCTGTGCTCCTAAGGAATTAATACACTTTGATAGCCAGTGATGGAAATACTGTAATGCCATAATTAGGAATGACAGCATTTACATAACCAAGCCTTATTGCTGGAAGTTTTAGAAAGTATTAGAATTATGACCTTGGATTTTTCACTGCATTTTTTTTTAATACAAGATAATTTAAGTGATCAAAATTTATTACTGCGTTTACAGTTTGGGAAATTCTGTTCTTTGGGCAAAATATCCTTGCTCTTGAGAATCAGTTTCTAGACGGAGTCCAAAAAAGATTGTCAAGGGAGGTACTTCAGAATTTCAAAGCACAATACAGTAAAACAAATGAAGGTGCTAATTTACTTTTTTTTTTTCAAGAAGAATAATTACATTAATTCACTCCTGCAACAACTTTTTTCTTGGGCAGATTATTACAAAATGAAATTGAACATAAGAACCTACCAAATGAATGATTAGTAAAGCATTTTGTTTACAAATATTTAACCTGATTTGTTTACAAATAGTAAAGTCTGAAATGCTTTTCCCAACTTTCTTGTGACAGCAAACTAACTCCTCAGTGTGGCTAGTTCATGGTCTGGACATCCACAGGGCTACAAACTGAGATTCGGATGAGTAAAAAAGGTACAATCAAAAAATTTCAGCCCTCATTCTGAATTCTCTTTGGGTTTTTAGCTGTAAAATTTGAATGCTATTCGAGGTTGGTAATTTACTGCTTAGTTTACTTGGATTTAGGCCTGGACAAATAGAATTGCTACTTCTTTATTTCCTTCAGCACTTAATATTGATAAATTCCCAGGGTAACTGCTGTTACTTAAACCCCTCTCTAAGGCTGGAAATGACAAGACACATTCCCCAGATTTAATGCTGCAAAAAGGGGGATTGTGAAAACAAATCTCAGGCTTCAGGACATTAGGACCATTTATGAAAGCTATATGCTCCCAACTCAAAGTTAGTATCACGCTCTGATCTTAGTTTCTCAAAAAGTCAGCATTAACCACAATAAGACATAAAAAAAATAAATTATAAAGCAGCAACAACATTCAAAGGCCTTCAGTATTATTTTACACTCGGCAGGGAATAGATGCCAGCTACTCAAACTCCATCCCTCATTTGCTAGCTGGGATATCATCCAGATCTTACCTGGTGTTTTCACCTTAAGTGATTCATTCAGAATAGTGACAAGTAGAACAGTATTCAACCAATTAGATATCAGAACAAGTAGTCTGAACACTTGCGAGAGGTGGAAAAGTAAAAATGTCAAAATGCACTTTCAAGTGTGAATATTTAGTCAGAAATACAGCGTGGGGGCATGCACGTAACACAGATGTGCGTGTTCCACAAGCGACAGCCTGGCTTGGCACAGTAACACGTTCACTGCGCTGCGCATTTTGGCACGACATTGAGTATCTTTGCTGAAGTAATAAAAAACAAAGAAACAATTTACAGGAGACCAGTAGCAGTACTTTGTACTTCTCCTATTCTCGTTTCAAAACCAAGTTGTCCCTTGAGATACGCAGTGTATTCACATGCTCCAGACAAGTTGGTTGGAATTGGTGCCATCACATCACTACCCTTTCCGCGTCCAAAATGCAATCTCGCACCAGTCTTGAGTGTCTGATTGGAAGGCTGAGTACCATTCGTACAGTAGATCTCCAAAATCCAGAGTTTAGACATACGTTCCAGTGTCCTGCTTTAAGAATGGCTACATTTTCAAGTCAAGAAAGTTGCCTTCAATGTAATTTAGTCTTGCATTTCTGTCCGATGAACTACAAATGCAAAAATGAACTTCTCAAAAATCAGTATCCACAAAGCAGCAAATTCATATTAACTTCTGAAATGTTTTATTATTTGTTTACTATTATCAGATCATTCTAAAAAAAACCAAAACCAAAAGGTAACCAATAGCTGAGTCACGTTTCCATGAGGAAAATCTATTTAGCTTGACATTCAGAATAAAAATCGGTCGTTACAACCTTCCAACAGCCATTCAAGACCTGCATGTGTTCCCCCCTCTGTGTTTGGGGGAAAATACTAAGTGAGGAATTGGGGAAATTTAAAGCAAGACAAAGGGAAAATAATTTATCAGAAAAGTTCTCCTCATTACCACACCGTTCTTCTAGATAGGACAATGAATTCACAGAAGGGTGATCGATAACGCAGTCCCACTCTGCTCCTGAAGATCAAAGTGTGCGTTTGCTACAACAAAATGAACGCTACAAAAGGAATATAGGTTCAGTAGAGAAAAGATTAAATCATTTCTTTGAATATAACAACAATCTTACTCTATTATAATTTATTCATCAGGATAAGACTCGTGAGATGCAGTAGCTCATTTTCAGGAAGATACAAAAGACCAGGAAGAAAATCCTAACACATCATTCTGAATACTAACTGAAATCACCTACATTTTCCAAAAAATGCAGTATTTAAATAAACCCTTGCTTCTTTCATGTACATACACCCTAATTCCCACAGTTTCAAAACTCCAGAAGTGATATTCCTTTCTGCATTAACATATCCTAAAATATCCTTACATAAAAAAAGGCCATTTCAGAAGAAAAATGTCTTTCCTATGCTCTTAGTCAGCAGGACCTGAGGTGTTATAAACATCCACTGACAGCAGTATGCCAGCTCAGGGTAAATCATAATGCGGGGGGGGGGGATAAACCCATACCGAAAAGAAACCTAGCTCCGCCAGTTGATATAGTAGAAACTTTGAGCAAGTTAAAACACTTAAAAACAGGGCTGAAACTTGTCTAAGATGTTAAAAGTTGTCTTAGACACTTCGTATTATGTTTTTAAAGGATGAGGCCTAACACAGTCTAAAAGTAGTATTAACCCCATCTAAGAATCTAATATAGCCAAAGCAGAGTGCACTTTAACTAGATGAGTTTAAATGCATATGAAGCCTGGGCTCAGCACACAATAACACACCAGCTTCACATTCAGGCTTTGCATATCAAATGCTGCAGAGGGATATTTACCTAGCCTTTGATTGCTGACTTACATTTTACTTTTTGAAATGTAAGATTCAAAACCTGGGCAAGAATTAAGCCTCCAACCTGCATATACTTGCACTCAAGTTCAACTCAGCTTTACTACTGCCTTTGATGAGGCTGTTTCAAGTTGCAAAAAGTTAAAGTGATATTAAATAACATAACATCAAGACTCTACATCAGGAGTATACGTTTATGCTTCCTCTTCCCCCCCCAACCCCCCCCCCCCAGTGTATTTTAAATTATTTCCTCTTTTCAGTTTTCATCATGAAAGATGCAAAGTTCACTTCTGCCTCCTCATTCCCTCCTTTTAGAAAAAGGCACACCCTGAACAGCAAACACTCCGCAGGAAGATGTTATTTTGCAGTGTTAATGCCAAGGCGACTCTGACTGGTACGTGGGACAAATTCAATTTGATATTAGGCAAGATTGCAAGAAATGTGTCAGACTAAGGTTAATGAGTATTTCCCCTAGATTTTTCCCCTCTGATTTTTTTTTTTTAAAAGAACTATACTAAAACAGAATGCCCAAGACTTCTCCACTCTAACCACATAAAATACAAGAACTCAAAAAAAAAAAATCAAACCAGGAAACAGTACCCTGTGTACAAATTAATTATATAAGTATTCATCAATTAAATTCAAGTATAATTTTTTGCACCAAATACCACGCCAGCAAAACAAACAATACATGAGAATTAACAGCACCTACAAGAGTTTCTTCTGCAGTAAATTAAATAATGAGGCCTTTTAACATTCACTTTAATAGCTGCCTACAAAAGAAAACACTCAAGCGGCTCAGTGTTATTGCTATTAATATCAACAGGAACTGAGGCATAACGCTTCGGACTAACTTCAGAAATAAGTTGCCACGTTCGTTAAAGCACTAACTTACAACAAAGCCAGGCATCAGGAGAGGTGCAGCCTCCTGTTCACACCAGGTATTTAACTCGCGTAACTTTAATTTCCTATCAGCTGGCGAGATGGCTTTCCTTCCTAAGGCACACAAACACCTTCCAAACTTGTTTTTAAGACGACATGTCATAGCCTTTCAGAATCTCAGATGAATGGCACTCAAAATGCAGCCATACTCCCCTGCTCTGAAATAAAACCGCTATAACAGTAAAGCTCCTCTTGAACACCATGCCTTACAACTGGCTCAGCTATGTTTGGAAAACAATTAGGAACAGAACTTTATGCTGAAATCTCATGAAGGATTTTAAAAGCTGACTTCAAGTGCTGCCCACAACAGAATTTCAAATGGCATTTCAGCCAGATAAAGCTACAGGAATTTGTAATGCAAACTAGACAAGTTCCCTAAATTTCTGATGAACTCATCAGAGGATACGGCCAGAAATCAGAGCAGATGGTTATTACTGTCCTGAACTCAACCCAGAAGTTCACCGAAGCCATTGGTAAGGCTGCTCTCTCCTTCCAGAAGCAGGATTTGTAAGGCATTTGCTTAGTGCCCCAGTACCTGGAGACACTGCCTTTCAGCTCCTCAGAAGGCGAGTCTACCTGATGTTCCTAGGCCTGGTTTTCATAGTAGACTGGCAATTTCCTAATAAAGTGCCTGTGTATGTACTGAACAGGCCTCTTCCTACTCTAAGCTCAACAGCTCGCTTGATGTGTTCTAACACTGTAGGGACATGAAGCAGTTAAAGCAAGATACTGAATTTGCGGACAAACTCATCTAAGCAGAAGCAGCAAGATATAGTACAGGGTGACTTCTTACCTGAAACTTTGTTTCTGGGCTTCAGATCCACCAATCCAGAATGAAAGGGGATTCGAATGGGTTTTCCTTCTCAGACTTGTCTGTTAAAAGAGAGCAGCCAATCATCTTCAGCTTGGTGTATCTACTCCTTTCTTGAACGAAATCCCAATTACGTACTCCTAACACTGTTAGAAGACAAGGCAGCCTAGGCACTTTACCAGTCCAGTAATGACTACGTTAGTGAGGACATCGGATTGGTGGATCTAAGACAAAGAAACGGATTTACTGACAAGAAATTGCTCTTTCCCATGCCCTGAATCACCCAATGCACAAGCTTTCTGGAGCTACAGCTCACTTTTCAAAGATTAAGGTAGCTAAGAAGAAACTACAATGAAGCAATTGCTAAAGCTACGACAGGCAGTTTACACCTCACAAGTCTGCTCTGTGAACTGCCAGAACAGGAATACACAGGTTTTCCCAACAGTCCAATACAACTCTCCCAATTTACCATATATGTGCTCCAAAGCATTTTAGTGCAACAATTATTTCCCTCTTCTGAGCCTCAAAATGACCTGACTCGCCTTTCATATTGCAGCACAAAGTCAGACTCTTCAAGACACTTATCATCTGAAGGACAGCACTGAATTCAGTAAATTTTCACTATCGCTGTCTCTCTGAAAAACAATCTAGGACTCCAAGAGGGTAAGCCAAGACATGCTACATCCGAGACAAGAAAAAGTCACTTCTTATTGAGCAAGATGATAAAAAGCCTTCATCCAGTACTCTCAGAGTATAAGTGTCTAATTTAAAGCAGCTTGAACAATAACATCTAAGAGAAGATGGAGCAGGCACAAAGCCCATGCCATGTGTGTAACAGAGAGACCAGACTGCACGCCTTCCAGTCAGATCTTCAAAAAGCTTCAGATATGGCCTACAAAATTTGCCCTAACAGCAGCCAGAAGCAGCAGCGGCAACATTTTCTAGAACATAATGCTGCAACATCAGCAGAAGAATATGCCACTGCTGTCTCTCACCCTTTCCTCTGCTCTCCAGCCCCTCTGGAGAGCTGAGCCAAGCTTTTTTCAGCCTCCACAACCTTGTCCCATGTCTCAAAGCACCAACAGCTCAGAGGTGGGTGGTAGAAACTGCCCCTGTTCACAGATGTGCCAAGAAACCGCCTCGATGAGGACAGTCACATCCCCGACTGCCCAGAGCTACCCAAAGAAAGGAGCATCTTCACCATGGGGCAATTTTCTGCTTTTCTACCACTGGTAAAGCAATAGTCAATTCTGTGGTGACATTTCAAGGACAAAGCAGCACTGTAAGCCTGATACCGTGTCCAATGTAGGATTTTTAAGGCTGCCAAGTAAAGTGATAAGATGTCAAGGCATATGACTCAGAATTTTGAGAGTACAATATAGCTCAGTAAGAAGCCAGCTCCCAAAATTATATAAATGTACTGATTTGCTAAGTCACAACAGAGCCAGCAGGCTGTTGGAAGGAAAGCCACGTCACCAGTCCTTAAAAGTATTTGCAAGTGTTACAGAACAGGTCTGATTTTTGTCTTGAGAAGTATGGGTGTGATAGAGACAGCCTGAATATCAAGTTTCCCTGGCTAGTCCTTCACTGCCCAAACAGAAGTGCCCGAAAGATTCTCTATCAAATACAGGCTGTAATTGTAACAAATATTGCAAACAGAGCCCGAGTACAGATTTTCCAAGTGCTGTAGGTATTTTTGTCCAAAATCTTTAAATTGTCGTGACCAAAAAAGATAGAAGATTTGAACAAGATATCGGCATGCAAAGCATCCCGACATCAAAACATACACCTCATAAAAAAGCAAAGACGACAAGCTGTCACAACTTCTTTTATGCCAAAACTTAACCTTCAGGAACTCCTCAGCAGCACAAAGCTCAGAACACAGCCCCTCAACACAACACTGAATATACACTTGTGATTCTCCTCTAAGTCAATGAACAAACCGAAATTTCATAATATTGCCACAGCTAAAAGTTGACCCCAAAAGCTTTTTTTAACCAGTTACATGCAGAAAGCTCATCAATCCCTAATCCTATTGTAACTACCTACCCCTTACAAATTTCCATCCGTATTCGCACATAAAAATGGGCCCAGGAAGCCAAACTACTCTTTGATTCCCAATAGGAATATCAAATTCCCTGGGGTAGAAGTATAGGGATGCAACTCCTGAGGGGATCTGGACTAACAGAGCAATGTAAAACCAACGTGGCTTCCAACATTCCCATTGTTAAGTTGCCCTGCATGAGAAGCACATGAAGTTTCCAAAAAGAGTTGGTGCTTCTTTTTATCATTAGAATCCAAATGGCATTGCATTATTTTTGCATTATCTGGTCTCAGTCGTGCACTCCTCACACTGGGAAACGTGGAAGTACTACAGGAAAATAGAGCAGGCTGTCAGATACACTGAGCTCATAAACACACCAATAAACTGGGGAAGGAAGGGATTTTCCAGAAAAAGTGGATTTGCTGTGAATAATGAACTACTATCAATACCATGAAAAACAAACCAAGAAATCAGATTATATAACAACATAAACAGTGGCATTAGTATAAAGACATCACCAGAGAAAAAAGCGGGAAGTATTGCTATTAATCAGCATTAAACAACTCAGTAAAGATTCTTATTTCCCTTCAATTTCTTTTCTCCCTCACAACATAAAAATTACTTGTTACAGAGCAGCCCTCTTAGAACCACGGTCTCTTATTCTCTCCCACACATCATTCTTCTTGTGCTGGCACATTTGCTGCACCATCCATTTCATCTGAAAGCCATCAGCAATCTCACTTTGCACGCTGCTGCACAAGCACTCAAAGCAGCCTGGGAAGATGAAACTGAAAATGCCAAAGCAACAGTGACCCCTTAACTCCACCACAATAAAATGTAAGGCATCAAAAGCCATACATCAAGTTGATTTAACAAGTAGCAAAGGTGTTCTAGAAAACACGCACAAAATGAAAAGGTACATCCATTCTTCAGAGAACACTCCCAAGTCTCTCTAAGGGTACAGCCTGTAACCAGGCAGTTTGTTTGGCTGCTTGAAATGCTCACCAGCGTCCCACATTTTTAGCAGCGTTCAATGACTCTGCCTAAGGGACGTAGTCAGCGCAGTCTGAAATGCAGCAATGGCAGACACGTGCTTTACAACTCTTTTAAAGGCGCAACCTAAGCGCACTTCAGTGAGAGCAGCTGGCGTGCACAGCAGTGCCTGAAGAGATGGGATCTCATGCCACTGACACCTGGACACTGGATTTATGAGCACAATTCAGGACCTCGGGGTCCTAAGCCAGAGCTCAGCTCAGAAGTACCCAGCGGTGCTCAAACACACAGGAAGCTATGCACATGCTCCAGGCAGCGAGGGAATGGTCTCTGCTGCGTTTTACTTGCTCAGCATTGTTGCAAAGGTTGGAAAATTCAGTAATGTTATAAAATTTAGCTGCACCGTGAAGGAAAACAAAAAAAAAGTCTCTGAATCTTGAATGAGGTTTAAAAAGCCTTTGGTTAAACACCAGAGTTTCATCTCCCCAAGAAACTGTGACTTCCTTCTATTAAGAACTAAAAGCAATTTAGTTTCAGAATTTTCCCTACAAGTGGAGAACCTGCAGCTCTCCCTCAGCTGTATAAACTGATGCCTGTCTGCCATAACCATCACAAACTTCAGAGAACTTTTTTCTTTATAACCTCTCTTCTACATCTTTGCATTATTCCTCTTCCCTTTCCCTCCCCAATTCCCCCATCGGTCTATTCTTTCATCTAACCCTTCCCGAAAGATACAGCTTTCCACACTTCTTTGTCCACCTCCCTCATTTCATCATCACTCTGCTGGCTCTAAATGCAGTGCCTTGCTCCAAGTCATTTTTTTAAGCTCTTCCTTCCCATTTTCTGCACCACTGCCAAAGCCACAGCAATCTACTCTCCTTATATTTGCAGCTTTCCTCTTACAGGCACTCTCTGAAACGCGACTGTCACTCTGAAAGCCCGGCCAGCAGCACAAATCCTACATCCCCTGTCCCAAAGGCTCCTCTGTGCCTCTCTAGCAGCCAGCTAGCACCACCTCTTCCCCTACCTGCTCCCACTATTCCCCTTTTTGCCCCAGCTATGAAACTGTCCAGCATGCCACTGACCACACGGTTTAACAGCTGACATGCACCCCTCAACTCTGCCAATTTAGCTACTAAGAGTAAAAAGAAAATAAATATAACTGCAAAGCAAATAAGATTGTTATCCTACTGAATAAAGCACTAGTTTACACACAGGTTTACAAATGTCTTACTAAATCTCTATCCACATCCAGCCTTTGATGAAGAACCAGTCACATTTCAGCTGGAACAGTACCTCCTTTGTTTCAGAGGTGAAGATGATCCTCGCCTAGCCCATCTGTATCTCCACTGCTACAAAAGAAAACTCTTTGAAGGGCTCCTGTAAGAACATGGGGGGTATCAAAAATGTAACAGCCTGCTTGGCTTGCAATGATTGAGGCAGGGACAAAAAAAAAAAAATAAAGCCAGAATGTTACAACCCTACTGAGCTACATACAGCAGCTGTATTTCAGTTTCTGAACAGAATGCTAAGATTTACTTTGCACTGTAAAGCTTTCAACAGTTTAGGGGCACAGCCATCTCCAGTTGCAGTAACCCAAGGAACTTCAGGTACTGCTGGCATGGTTTACAGGAGGAGTTGCTGATGGCAGGCAGGCCCATGTGAACTACTTTGTTCTGAGATCATTACCTTTTGCATCTGAAGACCTTCAGCTGCCATCAAAGTTCTGCTAGGAGAAATTGAAAGACTTTTGGCAAGATACTCAATGATAGTTCTTCATTTATTATTTACAGAGGCACTTAAACACTGGGCACTTTTATGACAGACGGAGACAGTGAAGGTGGCATATTAGGAAGAATATTCTTCATATATTAACTTTGAAGATACAAATGATAACAGAGCGGAAACAAGCACTTGCCAGTTGTATTGCTAGGCACAGTCTTTCCACAATACTTTCATGCTACTACCATGGAGCAGTGTTGAATTTGAACTGCCAGCTCTGCAGCAGGGGGAATCTGTGCTGGGAGAACAGCCTGTGCACCAAGGACACAGTGGAAAGACATGATAATAAGGTCAGTAAGTGTGAGAATTTACACAACATTGGCTTTCTGCTTCAGTAACCATGTCCCATAGGTGTCTGCCGGGTACTAGAGCCTGGGAGCAACAGATTGACTGGTTTTTAATACTATCCACATCTTACACTGCAGGGAATTCACCCCATAAAGGTGTCACTTTTTAACCTGCATAAAAAACATATTCGCCATACTTATGTATTTTTACAACCACTTTAATACAGCCTGAGAAGCTAATTACCCGCTACTTTGAAAGTCTGCTGGTAAAACAAAAGTATGGTTCAGTAAACCTTCCTGAGAAAATGAAAAACACAAAGCTTTTAGCAGGTATTGAAGGCAAATGCATATAACAGGTTTGATGCGACTGAACAAACAAAGCTTACAAACAAAGCTTAGAATCCATAGGTTAAAAAGCCTATTTCACAAAGCATTATGGTCGGCACTGTAAGAAAGCAAAAAGGTCGGTTCTTTGAAAGAGCAAAAAGGTTACAGTTATCTAATTTCACAAGGAAAATCAAAACCAGGGGAAGAAAAAGGCCTTTCAATCATTTTGGCGAGCCCTCCATCTGTTCTGGATTACTGTCTTACTACTCATTTGCTAATAGTTTGCCCACTCACGCAAAGCATTTAACTGAGACAGCGTAAGTACAAAGGTATCTAAACTAAGAACCACCCGTTGGATACGCTGGTAGCCTAAACCTGGGCCTCCCGTAGTCAACACAAGTTAAACTTGGAGGCCTCGTACCTCCTGAAATCACCTCTACAGGCAGCAGTTGTCTTGCTCGTAGAGGTAGATACCATCTGCCAATGAAAGCCATCACTAAATCCATTGCACATCTCCATTAAAACGGCTCAGTAACGTTCTAGAACAAATGTTCAATGACAAATCTAGAACAAGACATGGAATCACAGACTCATGCTGGTTGGAAGAGACCTTTCAGATCATCAAGTCCAGCCATTAACCCAGCACTGCCAGAGCACCACTAAACCACGTCCCTCAGCACCACAGCTCCACAGCTTTCCAACCTCTCCAGGGACAGGCACTCCACCACTGCCCTGGGCAGCCTGGGCCAGCCCTTGACAACCCTGGAGGGGAACAAATCGCTGCTCAGGTCCAATCTAAACCTCCCCTAGTGCAACATGAGGGCATTTCCTCTTGTCCTGTGGCTTGTTACTTGGGAGACCAACCCCACCTGGCTCCAACCTCCTGTCAGGGAGTTGTCAAGAGCAAGAAAGTCTCCCCTGAGCCTCCTTTTCTTCAGTCCAAGACTGGAGACTGACATGTAAAGCCTTAAGCTGATCTAAAAGATACAGCGACTTCATCACACATGCTAAAACTTCATATAGCACATGAAAGTTGTCACACTGAAACCTTAAAATATTTCTCTTAGATTCCAGCTTTAAAAATAGAACAGTATTATTTCCATAACTGATTTTTCTTTAAATAAATGCAAATGCTCTATCCAGCAAAGGCACAGTTGAGGGCTAGAACATCCTGTTCTGAAAATTCCATACAATTAGTATGTGGACACATTTATCTTTTGTTTATCAGCCACTCAAAATCATACTGTATTTATTGCTCCTTAGAACTTCTGCACCGTACGTTTGCTCCTGTATTTACCACAGATTCACCCTCAGTGTTGGAGGGAAGTGATCAAGTCCTCAAAGAGCACCAAAACCAAATCTCCTGTATCAAAGAGAGGTATAAAACATCCTGCTTTTAGTCAGCAGTAACACTGTGAAGAAGAAAAGCCCTCCACTAAGTCTGACCAACTGAGATGACGCCTGGTTTCAGGAGGTTTGCCCTCAGCACTAGCAGCTGACATAAGAGTGCACACAGAAAACTGAAATCACTGGCTGGACACTCTGTCAAAACAGCTTCTACTTCTGCTTTGGGTATTTAAACGAAATCCAGAGAGTCTGATCTTCTACAACTCACAAGGTGGTAAAACCTCCAAGCCACAGCTTCATTTTGGAATGACTTCCAGTGACTCGCACTCAAACTTAAGTGTTTCTACACAAGCCTTCACTACAGTTGATAAATTCAATGTAAATGAAATTCAACTACATTTTACAGAGTTCATTTTCTACAGGAAACTACAGAATTACTTAATTCATCTTATTAATTCTTTGTATTTATTAATTTTTTGGGAAAGAGAGAAAAATGTGTTTCTTAAATCTCCCTCTATATAATAAATGCCTGAATAGGCCCATCAATATTTACATCAATTAGCACATTGCCCAGGTCCAACTGCAAACAGAGGGTAAACCAATTAGCAGTCAAAATGACATTTGCTTCCCTCTACCAACAATCTGGCCCCAAACAGAAGAGACTTATGAAAAAAAGCATATTTCTAAAAAGAGACACAAGAAAGTCGAGCAAGGCAAACATACCTTCCAGCCTCACACGGTATTTTAGCACCTCACATAGCCCCAGGCTGAGAAATATTAGTAACCTTCTGTTCCAGGGAGACAAAAAAGCTGCTGGAACTCACTTTACACCTCGGAAATGTAGCAGACATCTTTTCTGGAGGCGACTCGTTCTGCAATGGATACCCGCAGAGCTGCCCTCAGCCTTTCTCCTCAACGCTGCAGCCCACTAACAGCAAAACGGTTCTGATGTCACCCATGGTTAAGTGCAAGATCACAGAATCGATAGGGAGCAGGAAAAGAGGCTCACTGAGAGCAGCTTTTAAGCTGCTGGCCTCCCTAATCAGAAATACATACAGAAAGGACAGGTTCTGGGGGTTTCCTCTTTTTTTTTTTTAATTCCTGCTTCCTGAGAGCAGGCAACACTCAAAAGAAAATTCATATTTTCCAGATCAGGTAGTTTAGTAAGAACTCTACTGGCTAAAAGGTCCATTTAATGTCTCCACTGAATCCACCTCACCTTCAGAATGCCTTAAAAGCAAAATTTTCTGTTTTACCACACAATTCTGCAGTGTTCCATCAAGTTTCATATGTAAAAGAAAATTATGCTTATGACAAATCAATTAGAAGATACTCAGTGATGATTGTTCTCTCTCAGCTACTAACTTAATGTTTATGCATCCCTAAAGGCAGTAAAATTAGGGTCACCTAATATTTGACTAGAGAGAGCAAAGAGTTGCTTATATAAAAAAATTAAAAAATCCCCAAACCCCACCTTCTCTTTCTATTGCATCCATCTGGCCACCTCACCACTAACCTGAATTTAGCGGCGTAAGCGTTAATTAAGGGGTAGAACAAACACGCCAATTAGGTCTAGTTAAAAAAATACCGTGCTTGCTGGACCGGAGCTCCAGCACCGGTGCGGCTCCGGAAAGACGGGAGCTGCCCCCAGCACTGCCCCCGCTGCTAGGGGAGCCCCAAATGCTCACCAGACAAGCTTAAACCCGGACGCCTCCCGGGCCCGCCACACTCTCGCAACTGCCACCGAGGCGGGCCCAGGGCGCTCGGGCGAGGCCGGCGGCGGGGGCGCGGGAACGGCCCGGCCGGAAACCAGAAGCAGCAGCTCGGGGGGCAGCGGGAGCTCGAGCCCCAAACGGCCGGTGTGAAATCGGTTTCGTTTTTCGCAGCGTGCCCGCATCGCCTGCGCGGCGGCCGCGATTCTCCGCGCCTCTCAGCCCGGCTCTGCCTTCTGGTGGGGCTTTATTAGTTTGATTTTTCCCTTTTTTTCAGTGAGCCAGGCCTGTTTACTTTTATAGTTTCCATGCAGCAAATTACACCCAGATCTACACAATATGACTCTCGTATAA
>JAAGNO010004884.1:0-11126 GCA_033439905.1 Ceryle rudis
AAGAGGCTGTCCCTTTCCTCTTGACACTCAGCCCTCAGATATTTATAAACATTTATCAGATCCCCTCTCAGTCTTCTTTTCTCCAGACTAAAGAGCCCCAGGTGTCTCAGCCTTTCCTCATAAGACATGTGTTCCAGTCCCTTCATCATCCCTGTAGCCTCTGTTGGGCTCTCTTGAGCAGACCCCTCTCTCTCTTGAGCTGGGGAGCCCAGAACTGGACGCAATACTCCATAAGATGTGAACTTGTAATCAGGAAAACTGAAAGCATAGTCCCTGTATATATCATGAGGATGTATATATTGCATGAGGATGGTGTGCTATTTTAAATCTGCTAGGTTCTATAAAGTGTCTATATCTTTATTTATTTTATCTATCTTTCAATATGTTGGTTATTCATTCCTACAAGGGAGACTACAAGCAAGATAAGGCGCCAACTGTCATCACTGTGTCGTGTTTCTACCTTATTTTTTTTTTCCCCCAAGAGCAATTTAGAGTTACTAGCTCTTTTTGCATGAACTAGAGATACTAACAAGTGTTGTTCCTATACAGAAATCCCTACTCTCAGAACTGTAGGCACATCTCACTTTGGCACAAATGAGTCTTACATATTTTAAAGAATGGGCACTTGAAGTGGAGGTGTCCTCCAAAACAGGAAACCTTAAAAATGGTAAAATAAATTTAAGATCAAAATACTTAGAGTTAGTTACTTTCAAGGTGAATGTAATTACAGTCAAAATAAAGAATTATGTATAAAAATTTCTGTACAGCTTTCAGAACCAGAGTAATTTTCGTATATATTTTAACTGAAAAAAAAAAAACCAAACATATAAGACTGTGCTCCAAAGCACATTTATGCTTGGGTAAAACTATTCACAGTAGTATGTAGGTCACCATAATAACCAACATAATAAAGGTTAACAGGATAGAAGCTCAGCATCACCCAAAGCAGCACATTTAAAAAAGCATCGCAGTATGCTATATGTAAAATAAGGACATTTCCAGATGATCCGCATAATTTTCCTGCTTTGCATTAGTCTTCAACTACACAACTGCCTCCTATGCTTGATACAGGGGCCTCTTACAAAATGTCAATAAAAAGTAATTGCTCAATAAAACATAATTGTTCATATTCTCCAGCACAAGGCTTTGCTTTCAGAGACAGTCATTTACAGGCAAAACGGTATGCTAGAACTGCTGGAAAAGGCACAGATCTTGTGTGTGGTAAGTATGAAAAAAATAATTCATTATTTTATGTTTATTAGCCCTGGGTATAAAATCAGGCATTCATAGCATTCATATTTGAAATGAATCTCTGTTTGGATACACGTGGCTGTAACACTTTCGTAAGCACCAAGAGAGGGTGCCAAAGCCTTGTCAGGCCTGGTTGTTGTTGCTTCTGATTTGAAAAGGAACGTAAATCAGATTTCTAAATGTTGACTAATTCTCTCCCGTGCCAGCCAGGTTTCCCTTACTCTACAGCAATGATCCTACTGTAGTAACAATATAAGTAATAGAATAAGATTTCCCCTACTCTCCCAAGATAGAAAAGCACTCTTTTCATTCTCTACCTATAGTTTGTTGTAACACCGAAGAAATACATCAGGAGAGATCTCATAATCCTCACGCAATCCACGCCAACCTGGGTTATCCCCACCCTCTGAAAGTACCTGAATGAAAACAGCACACAGGGCCCTGTGCTTTTCCTTTGTAGGAGCAAACTCAACAAGACCTCATGCCCCCAGCCCTCACAGAACCTAAGAATCAAGTATGCTTATTTCAGACACTGGGACACTACGTAGCCCAGGATATTAGAAATGCAGTACGAGGAAAATCGCCTGACCTTGAGGAGAGCATCCCAAGAGGAAGCGTGTCTCTCAGCAGGCAACTCTTTCACTTTTAGTGTGCTAACCTTAATTCTGAGTAATAAGAACCTTTTTTTTTTTTTTTTTTTTTGTAAGACATTGCAATACATAGTCACATGCTCAAAACTCCACAATTTCCCAGAGAGACCATGAAAATTAAACTAGGGAGTCTCATGAAAAGGCTGCCAGTATCTGGCTTTGTTAATGAGATTGCTATCCTTCTTGCAGCCTTCCCAAAACACAACCTTATCTCTCTTTCAGTCTTTTGATTCAGTTTTAAAACATATCAGAAAAATAATTCTTTGTAATTCCAAATGTTTTTATTGCAGCATCACAGACAAACCTGGATCAGTAGTTCCTTGTATCAGAGTATTTAAAAATAGCTTTCTTCCTTTCAAAGCAGCAGTAGAAACAAAACAACAAGGGTGAATTAATTCCTACTGCAAAAGACAAACACAAGTCTTCCTTTTCCCACTGGAATTTCGAACACATTAGTTTGCTATTCAACCAGGAATCCCCTCCGGTTATGCACCCTCCATCCTATTCTTTCAACTAGAAATGATGAAACATTTGTAATAAATACATCCCAAAAAGGCAGCTTATTGTTGTTAAAATAATTGGAAATCTACATTTCATCAGTCATTGGCATGCTTCTTATTATTTGTCACAGAATTCAGAAAGTTACATATTTATGACCAAACCTGGCACTGCTCTCCAGATTTATATACAAAACACAATCTCCTCCAATTTACAGCTTCAGTCAACACATCTAATACAGTGCATACATTTCCAATTAATCTTCCACTGGAGTATGGCAAATACCAGCCAAGATGCAAATTAGCTGCTAAACATATAGCCCAACCCCCCACCCAGAGCTTTCACTGGATCACTCTAGAGAGGAATTTATAGATCAAGTAATTGACTTATTTTAATTTTTTATAGGTTAATTTTACCAAAACCAGGAACACATCTGTTTCGTCTAATTCAAGGTAATTCACTTAAATTATTATTCAGCCTGAAATGATTCAGCAGTTTCAAGGAGTGTTCTTTATGTATGCTGTCTGTGGAACTAATCCCATATTCAACATCAGAAACCCCAGCAATTTAACAATTGAACTGTTAAAGCATTGATAGTTTAAGTTCTCATCTTAGACCTAACCAAGACCTATGGGGAGTAGGGGGAGGCATTCTTGCCAATCTTTACTGCATGAAACATGAATATTAGAATATTTTCTGGAAAAACATATGACAGTATATATCAATTAACATGACCAGTTAGAGAGACCTTTTGTATTAAATATTAAGCTATGTATTACCTAGATAGCTGAACTGTTCCATAACTGTCTCTGGCTTTCCTTACCCAGAGTAATATTTTATCACTTATGTCTATTACATTCTAAAAGCAGGGTTTCCTGAAAAATACCTGAAGACTAATCCTGTTCATTTCAATACCAGTTCATAGTATTGACAGTATAACTGGAAATGTGGGGGCAAGGTAGGGAGAACAGAAAAGTACTAAAGTTACCTGGAGATTACAGTTTGTTATATCACAGTTGAATTACATTTTGCTTAGATTAAATAACATTTTTTAAACAGCATAATAAATAATTAAAAGTTAATAAGATTAAGGGAATACAAGACCCCAAGTGGCAAACAACCAGGGAAGATTCCTACTCCCAAGACAAAAGTGGATTTTTCTGCTTCAGAAGAAAACAAAAATAAAACTTAACAGGGGTGGGTTTTTTCCAATCATTCATTTTCTCAATAATATCTTCTCCTAAATACCCAATATTTTTTGAACGTCTTTTGAAGTAGAACTTCCAGGCCCTTCAGCTGGTCGGATGTTAATTTCAGCAGCCTGAAGACATGTTCTTAACATACAAGAGTGTTGAGTTTGTCTGGTGGGTAACATATTTAAGAATGGACAACTTGCTGGGCAGGTCCCTTTGGTTTGGGGAAGCTCTATTATGCTGGAAATGAGTGGGACCAGAGAGAGCCAACCATGCAGACACCTAGATCAGCGAGGAAGGGGCAAGGGAGTCACACTGGAGCAGCCATTCCCCTTCAGCCTGGGATGAGACAGCAGGCTGAGCCCTTGCAGCCTTTCAGAGATCAACAGTGGGGCACAATTCCATCTGCAGCCCATGGAGGCCCCCAAGCTGGAGCAGAAGGCTGATCCCAAAGAAGGCTGTGACTCTGAGGGAAGTCCATGCTAGAGCAGTCTGTCACTGGGAGGATTACAACCTATGGAAGGGACCTGTGCTGATAGAAGAAGTTTGTGGAGGACTGTTCCCTGTGGGAGGAACACCACATTGCTGCATGGGAGGACTGTGAAGAGATTTCCCCTTGAGAAGGGCAGAGCAGCAGAAACATAATGGAACAGACTGGGACTGACCACAACCCCTACTCCCTGTCCCCTGTGCTACTGGGAGGGAGAAGGTAGCAAAGCCCACCTTCCCCCTTGCATCAACTCTCAAGTCTTTTGTTACAGTTTCTCTTCATCCCACCAGATGGGGGTTGGAGTAAGCGAGCAGCTGCGTGGTTGCTTTGTTGCCAGCTGGGTGGGTTTAAACCACAACAGGTAGTCATTAACACCAATAAAACCTAAAAGATGCATTTATTGACAGATATTTCAAGATACATTTCCACTGATAAATTGTAATTATCCTCATGTAAGAGCCGAGTACATCTAACTTGCACAACTGCCTAGCTGAAATTTTTTTAGTATCTCTATGATAATCTTCATTTTCATATTTAGGAATGTTTTCTCTCTCCTGTTTCACTGACAATGAAAATGATATTTTGAGGTAGCTACAAAAGCTAACTTCCAGTTATAAGAATAGCAGCCTGTGAGCCAAAACATTTGTGGTTTATTCCCCATTCTTTCAGTGACCTTCCCTGCAGACTAGGACAAGTCACATCAAATTGCTCTTTTGTTCGCTCTCTTGATTTACTCTTCTGGAAGCTCCTGTAAGAACAGACTTTCCATGTACCTACCAGCATCCCAAGGAGGCCTCACTCTCACTAAGGTCTACTGGGTCTTTCATGTTAGATTATAGGTATTAAATAATGAAGAGGAAATACTATTTGTTTGTGGTTTACAAATATGTATGGATTAAGTATTTTTTCTCCCTCCAAAACAGACAGGATTTTCCGAGTCTGATACTGCAGAACTGCCACAGTCAAGAAAAGTACTTGATGTGGAGAAGAGATACTCAAACACAAGCAGTTAATGACACTGCCCTGAAGAAGAGGTCCTTGTATGAAAATTAGAAATACAGAGAAAGAAAAAAAGTGAACTTGTTTACACCTCTTCTTCCTGTCCTTGAGGGCATAAGTAAATATGACAGAGGAAAGACCCAGTCTGAGATTGTTTTTATTCTGGCACCAGAAAAGAAATCTAGCTTTTGTTTTTTGTCATAATGCACTGGAGTTAGTTAGTTTCCAAAAAATAGCAATACAACCATTCCTGTTTAAGAAGATGTATACTGCTGTACAAATGTTTTGATCCCAGTCGTGGAATATGCTGATTCTTCTCTGAAATTTTAACAGCTTGTAATTATCCTTTACTCAACCCTCCGATTATCATTTGCACAGAAATTCTCAGCTCATCGCCATTAAGGCCAACTATGCTGCCCTTTGTTTTCCCCATTTATTTGTCTTACCCAGGCCTAATATAATTTAAGGCATTTCTTGCTATAATAGTAGTGGAGGGAGAAGAAACACAAGCAAAGAAATAAGAGGACAAAAATCATGCTAAATTAACTTTGTCCACAGAAAAGCTCTGAAAACAGTTATATGCTCATCTGTCCTGGGAAGGGAATATTACCTTTTGTATATAGCATAATAAAGAAGTAAAATTTTTAAATTCACTTGGCAACTGAGTACTGAATTTTCCGTCATCGGTTACAATTCAAGGAGCTGAACTGTTTGCCTAACGACATATCAGACTACCAGTGTTTGAAGTATTTTTTCCACTACGTATGGGAGACCTGGCTCAAAAATAGCCTCAGAATCTTCTTTACTTCTTAGGCTCAAAATAAGCAAACCCTTACAGATATGTTTAATTAATGGGTCCAAAAAAACCCCATTGAGTTTAAATCAATATAATGAAAAGAAACTAATGAAAGCAAGCTGTAAAGACAACTGTGTTAAGCTAAATTAACCATAGTAAAAATCTGGAAATATTGGGTACTTTCTAAATAAAAGAATGCAGTTGAAAGCCATTTTCAGTGAACAGCTCAAACATCAAAATTGAGCAACAATTTAAAATAGCATCAGTTCCTCCACTGATCGAAGTTCAGTGGCTCAAGCTTTAAAAATACCAAGCTCCTCCCAGACAAAATAAATGGTATGCAGCTGACATCTGATGTATGCAAAGACTTGTAAAAAGATACAAACAGGCAGGCCTAAAACAGTTTAAAATGTTGGTTCAACAGAGGCATTTTTGTTAACCAGTGAGCCATGATATGAAATGGAGAATATTTCACAACTGTGAAGATTTTTCACAAGTCTGGGATGACCAGAAGTGCTGAAGTGTGGCTCAGGCTACTGCTCAAAGTGAAAAAAATGGGAAACTGGGAAAAGCAACCTGGAAAGAATGCTTCAGGAGTGTCTTGTTAGCAAGGAACTACGTCTAGGTTTTTGTTCAGATACCAAAAATACTTGCTGAAGGACAGCTGCCAAGCTTAACCAGGGCAGTCAAGGCTGGGACCATGAGGTATAGCAGCACAAGTATGCCAAGCATGGGATGAAGCAGTCAGACTGCTAGTGGGACCAGTGGCCAAGGGACTTAAACTGCACAGCCAGCTGCTGCCAGGATCTGGCCTAGGGTAACCAAGCAGGAGATGTAACAGGGACCTGAAAATCACAGGGAAAAGGCTGTGGCCAAAGCAGTGAGAAGCAAAGAGCAGCCTTGTGTCAAGAAGAGGCAGAAAAAAAACTGTACATACTTTTAGATTTCAGGAAAGCAATTTTAGGGATGGGAAATCATCTCACTGCACTGTACATTATCTTGCTGCCCTTCCCCCTCAATAAATTACTTTTCATCAAATCAATTGATTCATTTCTGAAAGTGGTAAAAAGGTAGCTAGCTTACTGAACTCCAGACAGTCCAGTTTAATTTCCCCAAGCTTCTGGGGAAGACTGAATCTGGCATTTATCAGTGATCCATAAAGTTTCAATTGGGTATTTTTGCTTCCAATCAAGTCCTAGACTAACTTTCTTTATTCCCAAGTCCACACAGTGAAAAGGGATATTTGATTCCTTCTTCAAGCTAAAAATAAGACCCTTTCATTGAAAAACAAATATTCGGCCAATCTAGGCAGAATTTGAACATTTTCACTTTTTAATCTTATTGCTCCTGGCCACTTAAAATTCCTCTTCTTTATTTGCTCCTGGACAACTCAGGCCTGGATAGCCCACGGTGTGGTCTTACATATAAGCTTAACTGAGATCTAAAATAATGCAGTGGGTTCTTCGGTTTGTTTTTTTTTTAACAAATATGTTCTTGTGCACAGAAACACTGGTAAAAAATTTCAGACTGCAACTAAAACACCTACTGAAGATGAAATACAGCATAGGAGAAGCTGCTGCTGTTTCTCAAAACACAGCGGTATGTGCCCTGCTTCTGGCGCCCATCCTAGAAGTGAGGGGAAACAGGTTCTCTCCAACCCAATGGTATCAAACACTTTGTACTTCCCTGGCAAGCACTCAGCACCCTCTTCTCACCTAGGCAGGCAGTTTCCACTATTCCTTTTTAGTATTTCCACTGTGCAGATGACAAGTTGGTGCCCAGATGGGAGCAGACTTATTTCTCCCGCCCTTATGACCTAGAACAGAGAATCTGCAGCTTTAGATCCCTGCATTAAATTCTATCATTAAATGAAACCAAAGCAAACTACAGTAGGTTCAACAAGTGAAATGGAAATCACCTCCATGAGAGTCAGTATTTCTGAACAGACAAGGAAGAAGATTCTGCAGCAAAAGGAACTGACCCTGGATGTCTTTCTCTTGCTTCACAAACTTTTTAATCCAGAGGACCTGGAAAGGAGAGAAATGGCGGTCTGGCATTTCCTCCTTGAGTTTTAAAAGACAATAAATCATTTTATTAAGATAATGGTGACAGCTGCTTACTTTATGGAGATATTCACAGGCTGTGAATTCTTAATGTGAAAATACAACTTCTTGCAATCTTAAGTGAGATTTAAAAGCCCCAAAGAGTGAGCCTCCAAACAAATCCAAGGAAGTCTACATCCTATGAACCTTAGGCACCTCATGGGAGTACAAAACTTGAGGTTTATTTCTACCTTAAATACCTAACAACTAAAGGCTGCAGTTTTTACCTTTCATAGTGCTAAACATTTGTTTGGTTTAAGTTTTGCTTAAGCGTGCCAGGAAGCAGAGTGAGCAGGCTACTCTGAAGTGGGGGCTGAGCTGGAAGCTGAGAGTGACCCAAGCGCAGGCCACGCCCTGCCTGATGGGGCACCATTGGAGTGATGGCAGTAGAGTCTGCCAAGGACCTAAAGTTCATCAGACAAGGTTTGTAATATCTCTGCTAGTACTTACTTTCTTAACAGGAACCTCTGAAGCCTGAGTTTGGTTTCCACAACCCTCATTAATGTCATTTAGTATCGTAAGACCCTGTTACCCAACCCAATTCTGCTGAATTGGCAACAGAGTAATAAACGTGTCTGTGCACAAAACCTATCCAAGAACTTTGTACTTATTGAATACATATTGTTAGGGTACCTTAAGAGGAATACAGAAGCAAAGCCTGCTAAGCACTCAGGAGGAGCAGAAGTGGAGATATGGTTGGCTGTCTGTACTAGATATAAGGCACTCCCAACATCTTGTCCAACACCCAAAAGCTTGCATGGAAAGTTAATGCAAAATAGGTAACAGAATTAGAAACTGGTTTTTGGAATAGTCTTCAGTAAGCATTTCCTTATCTAACTACCAAAATAATCTTTTTTCACAGTAGTTATTTATAATCCTCTGTAAGTCTCTAAAGGCATTTCAACGTCTTTCATTATTTACACAATAGTTCTCGTTACACTTGGGTATAGGAATAAACTACAGATAAAATGTAAGCCTATAGAGTATTTCTCAGGCTCAGGTTTCTCCTACAATCTCCACAGAGAACTGATAAACTACTAGAGTGAAGAAAATAGGTCCTATTCAGTCATTTAATTCATTACTTTATTCTATGTAACAATATTGTCCCTGAAAAAATGGGAGATAAAGTACAAAAACATAAAATAGAGAGAAAACACAGAATAAAGAGACAGGCATGTGAGGAAATAACAAGTGTCCACATAACTGTATTCATGTGCAGGGGAATGAGTTGTAGGGGTGGTCTCTACTGAAAAAAAAGTGAAAGTCGTAACTGTAGCGGTTCTCTTGCTGAGGTTGGGGAAGAAAAAAGGCTTTCAACAGAACAGTCAAAGCTTGACAAATTACATAGTTCAAATGACAAACTGGAGACAATAACTCCTGGGCTTACGCACTGCAATCTGTTTAATATATACGAGATAAACAGATAAAAATCACCAAAATAAAAGACTACTTTGCCACTTCAGCATTTCAGAGCCCTTTTGCAGACATCTACAACAAAGAATTGTGAAAACAGCTTAAAATTTTCTTAGTACAAATCACACAGTAGGGAACGTACTCACTGTAGGAAGACATTCAGTGCCTCCATGATTGCTTTTCAATGGCATCCAGTTGACTGGAAGCTGTCACTGTCTATTAATTTGAAGGAAATTTCCTACAAGTAAAGAGAATAAAAATGGATTTTAAAACATTTAATTGAATGGCCAACAAAAGAAACACCGAAAAAATGTTTTATACAAGCAAAGACAGTAACTTGAAAGCAGAGGTAAAGGATTACAAAGCTTGTGTGATCCATAGATTTAAAAAACATTGTTAAATAAATAAAAATCTCGAGTTCTTTATGTAAGCATTAGCAACAAGGTGGCTTTGGATAACTGCCTGAAGTTTGGAAGTTATGGACATGCAAACAGCATCAGTAATATTCTTCTTGTATAGCCTGTGAGAAGAAGTTTGCTGACATGCCATGACACATAAAGACAGCCCAGTGGTTGCAACACTGTTAGCCAGTTATACAACAGAACAGTTCTGACTTAAAATCATTACGGTAACATCAATGGATAACACTCGTGGAAACTAACAAGAATAAAATGAAGATATACTCCAGATCTCTGATCTTTACGGAATCCCCTCCAAAAAAAAAGAAAAACCCAAATGCTTCTTATTTTTCAATTACTTTTTTCTTTTTTTTTTTACTGTTTTACTATTATAGTTATTAGTTATATTATTAGTTGACATTGCAATTAATCTCAAGCCCTATATCAGTGTAAGCTACAAAGCTAACTTACAATGACATTTAAACACTAGCCATATTGCCTATATTTTAATGAAAGACTAGCAAAATGAGGGGTATTTTTTACTGAATACCAATGTATTGAAAAAAAAACTTATATCCACTCTTGAAGGTTTAGAATTTTTTTTTTTTTTCCCCTAGCTCCAGTAGTGTATTTCCAGTCAATAAATACTTTGAAGTTAAAAACACAACTGGAAACTGAAAAACTGAGCATGTCTTTTTCCACTAAAAAGGTAGCTATGAGGCAGACAAATAATTCTATTAGTTTTAAAATCCTGAATTACACAAAAGGTGCAGTTTTATGGCTTAACAGAGCTCTGCCTTTTCACTTTGTAATAACTTTTTTCTGTTTCATGTTCATTGTTATATTTCATTAACTTTTATTCAAATATTATCTTACTGATGTTTTTAATTCTATTTCCATTTTTATCTTCAACTAATTCAACACAAAGAAATAAATACAACTTCAGAAAATTAAAAGAAGCAGGATTAATTCATAATATCAAATCTAGCAATCTGAAAAAAAATATTAGGTTGGTCTTAGCCTTGTATATAGTATGTCTATACGTATTTAGGGAAAAATTGTACCAGATTTGTTTAAACTTTATATGCAGCTGTTCATCACAGAATCATGGAATAGTTTGGGTTGGAAGGGACCTTTCAAGGTCATCTAGTCCACCCCCCCCTGCAGGGAGCAGGGACATCTGCAACTAGAGCAGGTTGCTCAGAACCCCGACCAACCTCACCTGGAATAGTTCCAGGGATGGGGCATCTGCCGCCTTGCTGGGCAACCTGGGCCAGGGTCTCACAACCCTCAGTGTAAAAAATATCTTCCTTCTCTCTAGTCTAAATCTCCCTCT
>JAAGNO010004884.1:11200-22540 GCA_033439905.1 Ceryle rudis
CCTGGGCACACTGCGGACTCATGTTCAGCTGGTAATCAACCAGTATTCCCAGGTCCCTCTCTGCCAGGCTGCTCTCCAGCCACTCATCCCCCAGCACTGCATGGTGTTACTGTGCCCAAAGTGTAGGATCCTACACTTGGTCTTGTCAACCCTCAAAGTAGATGGTTTAAGTTACTCGGACTAAGTCAGTCTCTGCTATTAATCTGTACTTGGAGTTATGTTTTGGGAGTGGCACATATTTCAGTCACTGTAAGGTAAAGCCCAGGTACCCTTCTGGGCATATATAACAATATGCTCTCATTTTTTACTGCATTTCATATACTAGATAAAAATACCTTTAAAATATAAAAAAAATCCTGTTTAGTTTTAGTTTTTCAACAAACAGAAATAATTTAAATTCCATGAAGTGGCGAACATGCTGCTACATATGACGTTCAAAGAATTCAATTTTCTTAGCAGTCAATCGAATATTTCTTTGACATAAGGGACTTTGCTTAGTTGCAAAGCTCTGAGTAGAGACAACGATGCTTAGAGGTGTACGTACGTAAGCAGCAGGATAGCTGTCCTCAACTGTGATTAAAATCAGTTCCCAAGAATGAATTATTCCTTGGGTTTAAGACATCTGAAATGAAAGCTTCTGTGTACGCTGCCTGTCTCCCTGCATGGTATGTTCTCTGCCTGGTTTCTATAATGGAAAGAAACCAGTTACATCTGCTGTCACAGACAGCCCAGATCTCTCTGAAAGGCTATGTTTGGATTCTATCTTGCAAGAGCATGTTTAAAACCAGCCATACCTAATGGAGAAGGTGAAAATGCTCTTTTTACCTTCTCCCTCCTAAGTTTCAGCCACTTCGTCAAGCACTTTTTTTTTTTCTTATTTTCACAGGGGAAAATGCAGATGTACAGCAGTAGTCGTTACTGAATTTTACAAATAAACAGCTTGCCCAGATGATTACTCAGTAAAGAACCAAAAATATCATTCATTTTGAAAGATTTACCAAACTCACAGACTGACATATAGGGGCATTAGGATCCTAATGATATTTTATTAATATAAAAATAAATCTCCTTGTCAGCCCCACCCAACTTTACACTGTCTACCTGCATTCTGTGAATACATGGGAAAATATAGTGCAAGTAAAGCAAAATGGAAGGGACTCTGGTTTTATACAGTGCCTTTCATATGTGTGTCTAGATAATGACATCCAAATGTGCACCTGAGAGCATCACCTGACATCCTTTACCAGTCTCCTAAAGAAGTTGCTTGCAAGCATTTTTCGTTGTCATTTATATGCAGTTTTATTAAATAAAGGAAATGTAATGGCCTGCTGACCATTTTACTTTTGTGTCTGTCAATAAAGATATATTATAGTAACTAAATTGTACTTGTTGGGCCCAGTTCCTACCTATATTTCTGAGCTGATCTAAAAGTATGTGAATGACAAGAAAGAACCAAATTATAAATAATGAGTTAGTGTGTTTATTCTAATTAATATAGTTACAGATTGTCTGTACCTCAACTATGTCTCAGGTCTTCAAATGAGTTTCAGATATAAATGGAATTCAGCAGGAATCTCTCCATCCATTTCAGGTTAATCCCTCTTTTCCTATCTTCATATGGCAAAGTGCCTTAATACTGACTATCTTTCCCTTGGAAAGTGCTAAAATATTTAAGTGAATTATTCTTTTCTAAAATTCAAGAGCTTCTATCCCACTCCTCCATAAAAAAAAAAAAATACAGAAAGAAAAACAACAATTAAGAATCAAAACAATTACGGAGTCTCCCTGACTGTTGTTGGCCAAACTGCCTTCTCCCTACCCTGTCCATTTCTAGATGTTGTTCCCCAGAGCACAGCAAGATGTGACACTCAAACCCCAGTCCCTGAAGCATCCTGCGATAAAATTCCTTGTGTCCCATATCACACCTCATGTCTCACTCCTCTACACACTGTCACACCCTCCTAAACTTCCCGTGTCCTCTTGAGCATTTATAAGCTGAAGATGGGTGAGAGATGCTGGAGCATCCAGGCACCCACAGATGCCATGGGCAGCAGGCTATGTATGGTCTCTAGAATCATGACTCAGGAGTACACCGAACACCAGCTGAGTCTCACTGGCCTACCAGATGATTGCCTCGGCTCAGGGATGTTAGACGTGCTCAGGAGATCCAGCTGGTGTGATCACATCAACAGCCAGGAACAGGATGTCCCAGGCCAAGCTGCTGGCTGACCATAGGAACAAAGAAAGGAAGCAGAGAAGGTCTGGCCCTTAGGCAGGGGAGGGGGGACCACAGGAGACAGAAGGCCACTGGGCAGGCACTCACTCCTGGACCACAGCCCCATGACACTCAGGCAAGCAAGCAGTGCAGGCTGGGATTAAGGGCTGAGCTTGCAGCAGCCAAGTGGGGTGTCCCCTTCATAACCCCCTGCCACTCAAATCCCTCCTGCCCATGGGGCCCAGGACCCATAGCTGCCACTTGCAGGGCTGACCAGGGCCCAGCAGAAAACTTCTGAAAAACATATTCACCTTGTATAGAAAAATTCATGACTTACAGAAATGTCTCATGATGTCACTCACAACTGTTTTCTCACCTAACACAAATTAAATTCACAAGTGTTTGCTATGAGTTTTGTTTACAAAATCTGGAACTGGATAGCTCTGCATGAGAGGTACAATATAAGAAAGCAAAAAGCTGACATGCTGGGTTGCTGACTGAGAGTAACATATAGGTGTCCTTGTATCTATCTGCCTTTGAGTTTTACTCCTGTTGACCCCATTCACAGGCCTGTCACCTCTCTGGTATGGTACTCACAATAGAATTACATCTCCTTCTTTCAGATGGAGCCTGCATTTCCTTCCCCTGCAGTATAAATACTGCATATGCATTACATATACAAAAACATGCATACATAACATAGATTCTTTATTAATGACATATTCTCACTGATAAATACAGCACTCTACAGAACTAGACTATAAAACCCCATGAATCCGTATCACCTTTTTTTAGAGCCTTATGAGGACCCTCATTAGGAAAGTATGCATTTTGCTTTACATTACAGTATCTGTCAGAGAGAAAACATCAATTGGGAACCATATTTATATTCTGTATTTATACCTAAAAAAAAAAATCTGTATATTTAAAAATTATGAGCAATGATCAATAAACTCAAAAATTACTTCCACAAAGGAAATATTTTTCAAATTTTGCTTATAAACTTTTAAAACTACCTACTGCAACATATGAATTGATTCCAAGACCTCAGGAGGATTCTGCAAGTATTAGCCATCTATATCAATAATAAGTACATCCAGAAGCATAATAAAACAAACAAGAAGGCAGCAATAAATAGGCAATCATAAAACCCAATAATTTTCACCTAACCTTTCAAACATTAACTCCTCTGCCAAACAGGTTTTGGAATTATTTTAAACACATAAATAATGATGCTTTTATATATGCTAATAGATTTTAAAATATTGTTTCCAGACTACAGTATTATAGTTATAAACTAATTTATTGAGTATGCTCTCTTCAGGCAGTTCACCTCATCTGCATTTTAATCTTCCATTTGGTTGTTCTATTAAGACAGTAAATATATTTGCCAGAACTATACACTAGAAGATAACATCAGAATATTTAATTTACTAAATAAAAGCTGTAAAATATAAAAGGTAAAATAGTAAACTAGAAAGAAATTACACTGCTTTGGTTAAACTAGAAAATATAGTCTCTGAATAGCAGTAATTATAATGCCCAGCCCTCACATAGTCCTTTCAACCAGCAGGTCACAAAGCACAATGCAGAGGAAGCTGGCATCGTTACCTTTCCTTTTCAGCTGAACTGAAATTGGCTCGTAAGGAGAAAAGTAACTTCCTAAATTTGCCCCACATACTGACATGGGTATGCAAAGGAATATCTTGAGTCTAAGTACAGTATTAAACTAAAGAGGCCACACTGCTTTGCCAAAGGTATATATGAGGAAAAGCAAACAGAAGCAGCTATAATTACTGGTATGGTTTTCCTCAGCTTGTGATACTATTAAGTTTTGACTCATTTCACTGTACACAATAAAAAAAAAAAATCGTATTATGAAGTGGGTGCTGTTCCACCAGCTTCCAAAAGCCTTTCTGCACAATAACTGTATCATTACAGCTTTTTAAGAGCCATCAGTAAAGGATATCATACAAACAGCTCTCCATCTACATTTTGTGGAGGAACTGTAAATGACAAAGTCAAACAAAAAAAATACTTGCCCAAGGTGCAGATCCTCTCTTAGCATGGACTGCACTTCTACATTCATCTCCACAAAATACCTGCTTCTTCCAGAAAATTCAGTATTAAAGCAGCACCAGCTGACCACTCACATGTGAAATGATTTTCATGGGGTCACTCTACTCACAGATGAGTAACAACACATGGTGTGTGTTACCCTGTCATCCAATCAACTTTTACCTTACAGGAGACCAATAGGACACGTCTCAGTCATCACAGCAATAACCACCGACTTGCTAAAAAACAGGTGTTGAGTGGTGTTCCCTGGTCATTTTATCACAGGTGAGAAAACTGCAGAAGTTGTTGCTTTCTTGCCATTAACAGGGAAATTGTAAGGAACTACCTTTCCAGTGACTTAATCATGCAACACAATATAGACATGTTCTGGCAAATTCGTGTGTCATAGCAGAGGCATATCATCTATTTCAATTATCTTTGCATGGATACAGAAGGAAAATAAAAACATGTAAAAAGAGTAAGAGTAGATAAAAAAATCAGAGGTAATGAACATTTCAGGGAAATGATAATAGAGAAATTGTCTATAATGGCAAAAATCTTACCCCACTTAATAGTAAGCTCATACTTGGTAAGTTCATATTCTTCACCTATCACTGATATTTATCATACACAATTTTACACATTATGATAAAACTGCAATGGCTAAACCAGCTAGTATTAAATTTTAACACATTGAAGATATTCCATTTAGGAAACAGCATTTGGCACATTAATTGCAATGTAATTTAACATCATTCCAATGTAATTTAATATAAGGAGTATTGCTGTATTTAATGCTGTATTTCAAGAATGGGAGAAGAAAACCAAGCCAAATACAAAAAAAAAAATAAAATAAAAATACCATTTCACCTATATGCTGCTGTTCAGAAGGTGATTATAATCACCTCATTTAGGTGTAGTGACTCCTGCCCCAGATACTTGGAAACAAACAGCTCTCTAAACCAAGGGTCCTAAGTGGAGTTCAGGCCACCTGTACACACTGTCGCAGTTCAATCACAGTATGTACATTGGTCAGGTTTAGTAATACTGCGTGACTTCTTTACTGATAAACAAGGTAGACTAATGATGAAATTCATATAAGGCCTCTTTAATTAACAATGCATTATCTCATTTAAATACTGATGATAATATTGATCTTTGGAAAAGTAATTTTCCTTCTGATTCTCAATCTCTCTACTTCATATATTGATTCTTCAAATGCAAAGTGTTTCACTAATATTGACATAATTTTTTCTGACTAGTATTTTCAAAGATATCTACAGTTGTTAAGTGTCCATTCTCCTTTAGCCAATTTTGAAGCACTCAGTTAAAAGTGCTGAGAAGCCAAGCCCAGAAAATCATGTACAATTAACTGAAACCCCCAGAAAATGTACATGAAGTTATTATCCACAAGTTGGTGTAGCGGAATATTTGTATCTGATGATATTATCACTTTGGTTTGTGTGAAAACAAATTTTTATCTACATGACTTTAGCCCATTACTTTATGACAAATCTCTGGCTCTTACCAAAAAGCCACTTCATGACAAAAATCAAATCTTTATAGTCATTGCAGAAAAGAAATAGTGAGAAATGGGGACCCCCTGGGACCCCTTTTTAAGCAGCCACAACAAAGTAGAGAATTATTGCTTATTTCCATTCTTAACTCTTTTTGTGGCCTCAGGGAATACATTTGTTCATAATCAACTGTTGTTAATAGGATATTAGTGCCTCATTTTCTTAAATGTATGTATTGTGTCTCTGCTCTCACAGCATCTTCCTGCACAGTACTATGCAGTTGTAGTCCTGTGCAGCAATGCCATATAAAGTCAAATTCAATCAAGCCTTAAAACAGCCTTTGACTTCCTGGCATGATTTTTCATCAGCAAATTGTTTTGCATGTATCTTTGGCACTCCATAAATCTCAAGTTTTATTTAAGTTAAGATTTTATTGTTTTAGTTTATATATATATGCCACATCCGAAAAGGTTGTAACCCTGGCAGGGGAAAAAGCTGCACAAGTCATTCCTATTACTTGTGGTAGACAAAGAGCATGTGTCACAGACTAATGAACAAAAAATTATTAGGTCCAGCTTTTACAATAATACCAGGGCATCTGTGATGCTGCTGGTGTACAGATCACTGTGCTGACCTTTTTACCTAAACCCTTTCTATCTGCTGTTGCACTGGCTGGTTTCTTCTCCCCAGTCCTTCCTGGAAAGTGGAGTGATGCTACTGCCATCAGTTCATTGCTGCAACAGCAAGGAGTAAATTTTTGCACTCCTTTTTCCTGCAGCTTTTTTCCACTTGCCAGTAGTGCTTTTCCTTCTCTGACAGCACCAAATGTGAAATTGGCGAAGGGACCCTGTGGGGCATATATAAGAGAAAAAGCTCTGCTGACATGTATCCACCATTTGTATCTTTGATCTTACCAACTTTTACCTCAAAGGAGATCAATAGGACACTTCACAGTCTTCATAGCAAAAATACCAAGATTAAAAAACAGGAATCCAGAGTGATATTCCCAGGTAAAGCCTTAGTAACTAGTATTTTCTACTACAGCCGATGTGAGCTGAAGTAAACTCACTAGCTATACTTCCCTTTTCTCTTTAAAAATATATAAATTATAATTTCCTTGTAAAAAAAATATTAGATATTTAAAGATAAAAGAGAACTTGCATATTCAATATCCAAACTTTTCTATTTACGTCTTTCAGTCTTAGACTAGGCTTCACTGAATGCTGCAGAAAGGAAGGTGAGAACAAAATTATTAAATAAATTAAATGATTGAAGGTGATGAGGAATATAAGATAACCATGGAAGATACTTTATATTTCTTCACTAGAACTATCTGGCCAAAAGTTCTATAATTCTTGTATATTTACATCCAAGAATTTACAAAACATGAATAAAATAGTAGTAATATCTACAAATAGTACTTGCAAAATAAACAGTTGCAAGTATCCTCTTCAAGGTTATAAGCTGTACTTGGTCTCTCTCCAGATACACCTGCAGTTTGAATGCTCAGTATTGTCACGTCTTCTGAAATAATCTTTCTTGATCTCATACATAACAGCATATCCACACTTCATTCCCCAGTCCTTCCTTCAGATGAGATGAAGAAATACAGATGTAGATGTATTAAAGCATCTGCTGAAAGACCATACAGGGCTCCAAAGCTTTGTATAGGCTTCTTCTGCAAGCTACTGCAAACCTTGACTTTAACAGTCTAGAACTCCTGCTGAGGATCAAACAGCATGAAAAATTTCCATACAGTCCTTGTCACCTTGATGTGACACATTTGCATAAATCCAGTGCATTAGAAAAGTCACACAAAAAATCTCGCACCAGGTATAATTCTAGACTTGATTTTTGTAAGGACTTTAAATCATTCCTGATTCTTACAGAGTCCTTTGTCAGAAGCACTAGGCACTAAAGACCTGAGGAATGACACGGAAGCTGTCTTTTCCTATCCCTGTAAGTACAACCATATCAGAAAAATTTGGGCACTTTTTTGAAGGAGAGGTTGCAGCTGTCACTGATACACACACGGTTGTTTTCCCTCAAATGCTGCTTTTGCTATTAATGTATCTAAAATTACCTAGGTGATTATATAACCAAAACCACTGTACCAAGGCTTTGAAGGCCTGCCGCAAGGGAGCAAAACTGCATTTTCCACAGATACTAGTCATATGAGATAGCATTGTGCATAGAAGGCACAAGGGTAGATTGCAAGCATTTTCCCTTTCTCTCCCTCTCCTCCCCTGTCCACCGCCCCCCCCCCCTTTTTTTTTTTTTCTTTTAATTTAAAGCAAAAAAGGTCCATTTGAAATGGTGGGTAAATCCAAGCCTGGATGTTAAATTTCCCTGACTACAGCAGCTGGCAGATTTGACCTACTGGCAGTCCTCACCACTTTTTGGAGACATCTCTCCATAAATTCAAGGGTGAAACTACCTGTGATGTGGCAGTCTACATTTGTCCTGAATTATGCTTTGTTCTTAAGATAAAAACAAAAAAAAAAAAAAAGGGGGAAAAAAAAAAAAAGAGGTTCTCCCATGTTCTCTTGAGATACCCTGTATAAATTCCAAATTTCTACCTTACTATATAAGTTCTTCAAGTAATGCAGAATATTAAAAAAAATACATATGCCATGAAACCATGAGCAGAAACACAACATCTTCATGGCATCACTTTCGCAATAAAGAAAGCGTGGCTCTGTCCTTTTTCTTTCCCATCAGTGACATTATCCATACATTCCTGTACAGGAGTAATGGTCAGTACAATGACCAAAGGCTATGCTTGCTAAAGAGCTTGCTGAAATGACCATACAAAAACTTGCAAGCAGCTCACTCCCAAGTGAGTGTGAAGAAGAGCATGTACTGCTTGGGGGCAGATTCACTTTTCCTCATTTAGATCTCTCAACATGCACACACCAAGTCTGAGCTGGTCCCCCCCTTCAGGCTCTCTTGAGAGTCACTGGAACAACTTTTAAAAATAACTGCCATCAGGGGAGCAAGGACATAGTCTGGAAGCACCTGCTGCTGGTCTGGAAAGGGAGCCCGGAGTAACCAGCTCAACTTTCAGTGTCTCATCTTAGACAGCTCAGAACCAATAATCAATCCTCCCTGAAACATGTCTATGCTCCCTCAGACTCCTCCTCCTCCCCCAGCTTTAACTGAACCTACAGTTGTGGTGGATCAGGTTTCCAACACAGAGAAGAGTTATGCCGCACTCCCCCTTTCTAGAGGGCTTTTAAGATATTTGGGTCTGTGACACCCATAAACCCATGTAAACACTGAGCCAGGACTGCTGAGGAGGCTGCAGAGATAGTACAGAAAGGTCAAATGTGGCCTGCATCCATCACTTGCAGCTTTACAGAGGGTGATGAGGTTCCTCTATCAAAAGCTGGGCCCAACAACTCTCTCCTACAACGATACTTTAACCCTCTTCTTGTAATTGAAGACATGCAAGGTATTCCACTTTCACCAGCTGTTTTTACACAGAACTTGTCAGACAGTATGGTAATGCGAAACAGTATGAACCTATGGATGGGGAAGAGTGATGATTTAATGGACAGTAGTGATACTGCTGTTACCCTCATTGACAGAATAGATATATGATAGTGTAAGAAAGGACTGATTCTTTTTATTCTAAGCAAAAGTTTTGTCACGTATTTGTAAACCCATCACCCAATATTCTGAACAACCATATAAAATAATAAATACTGCTTGTTGAATAATCTATTCAGAGTAAGAAAAAAGATTACAAAGTATATAGTTAAAAAAAAAAAAGAGAATGAAGTTGTTGCTGAAGAAGTTTTATCATAACCAAAGGACGTACAGCAGAGCAATGATAACATACTAAAAGAAACATGTGACATTATATAAGTCTTTCATTTGTTCTATGATTAGTATTTCCTCATATATGGTAAATGTCTTCTGTTAATTCTTTTTGTTGTGGAAAACCTTATCTAGTTTGTTTCTGCTTTGTCGAGAAGAAATCATTTTCAGCAGCCAAGAACCTGAAGTGTGAATTTTTTTAGTGGGAGAACAGTAAATAGCTTCTGTGTGTGAAACTGTAGGCCAGAATTCAATGTCTGGAGCCTTTAAAGAAGTTAGAGCAGTGTGAATGAGTCTCAATATCTTCAGAGGTGCTGTATGGTTTTTTTCTCAAACAGAAAATCGATTATTGAAATCTTGAAGTCAGTTTTTGTAAAATCTTATTAAATTATGCAATATTCAAACTAGAAAAAAGTTTCAGGTAAGCATATAATATTGCACCATAATTTTAAATTTCACAATATTAAAACATGAGCAAAAGAATTAACATAAAAAATTAGTGAATATTAAGCTGACTAAACTTATAGTGACAAAATATTTGCAAAGCAAAGATCAATTAAGTCATTTAGAAGTCCAGAATAATCTCTATTATTATTTTGGGGAGGGCATTTTTAAGTACATCAGAAGTTGTTAGCTTCACTATTGGTTTCAAAACAGGCTTAAGAGTCCTTTGTTCCTAAGACAGAAGACTGAAAATCATGTTCTTTCTCTCTTTGATGTTATCAAGCCACACAGGTTTATAACCTGACATGGAAGAAAAAGGTCTGTGCCTCCACATCTACCCTATGAACATTTCTCACTGAGAACTGACAAGCAGCTTGCCCAGAAACCATCCATCTGACATTTTTCAATTTGCCCCATCTCTCTTAGAATTCCTGTTAATGGAGGTGCCTTGGATCAGCTACCCTTCCCACAACTAAGCTTCATTATTACTAGGCATCCTATTTATTTTACTTTCTCAGCCTGTGGCAAGGCTGCTGAGGCACTGCTGCTCATCTGCAGCAGAAACTCAAGCCAGAAGATGGCTCTCACTGGTTCTGGGCCATGTAGGTTGTGCAATCTAAACTTATGCCTGCAAACAGATCAAACATGCTGAAGGCTGGAAATTTGACTGCAGAAAAAGTATTCAGCAGAAAGGGATAGCAACATCTACTCAGATTAAGGTCATGCAGAAGATATCCAGCGCCAAAAACTAAGACACACTGGTGCTGGAGTTGGTACAAAACAAGATCATTTATGTGCTGAGTCAGTATACTTCCAGCTTTTCTAGGTATCACAGGAAGCTAAAAGCTGTCTTCCCAAAAGCCCAGAGGCATGTGTCTCACGGTGTAATGTAGTCAATAGGTCTAAATTCTAAAGGCTTATTATTAACCTGCATAAAACCATATATGCAGGTAGCATCCCTTTAAAATGACAGTATGATAGTCTACTCCGCGATATTGACTTACATCTTAAAAACCTATCAGTCTGATGTCATGCTACATACAAATGGAAAATTCCTTCCAGTGAGAAAGGTGGGGGTTTTCCTCTATTTTTAGGCTGATTCTCTAATGAAAGGGGAGGGTTATATAATGGCACTATTTGTCCAGCTGTCAGCTTTCTCCTAGTATCTTTATCTCCTTTGGCCAATTTCAATACATGTGACTGAGGTTGACGTCTCAGGGATGTGAAGCAGATAACTGAGAAAAGACAGAGAATAGAATCAGAGAGGGAGAGGGAGAGGGAGAG
>JAAGNO010004885.1:4156-31762 GCA_033439905.1 Ceryle rudis
GCCCTGGTAAGGCCGCATTTGGAGTACTGTGTCCAGTTCTGGGCCCCCCAGTTCAAGAGGGACATAGAATTGCTTGAAAGAGTTCAGCGCAGAGCCACAGAGATGATCAAGGGAGTGGAGCATCTCTCTTATGAGGAAAGACTGAGGGAGCTGGGGTTCTTTAGCTTGGAGAAAAGGAGACTGAGGGGTGACCTGATTAATGTTTGTAAATACCTAAAGGGTGAGCGCCAGGAGGATGGAGCCAGGCTCTTCTCTGTGATGCCTGACGACAGGACAAGGGGCAATGGGTGGAAGTTGAGGCATAGCTGAGGAAGTTGAGGCATGTTTACATGGAATGTAAACATGAGGAGGAATTTTTTCTCTGTGAGGGTGACAGAGCACTGGAACAGGCTGCCCAGGGGGGTTGTGGAGTCTCCCTCTCTGGAGATATTCAAAACCCGCCTGGACGTGTTCCTGTGTAATCTGGTCTAGGTGATCCTGCTCTGGCAGGGGGGTTGGACTGGATGATCTTTCGAGGTCCCTTCCAGCCCTTGATATTCTGTGATTCTGTGATCTTTAAGGTCCCTTCCAATCCAAACCATTCTATGACTTTACAATTCCATGATACTGGTACTATCACAGTGCTTCTATCCACTCTCAGAGGGCACCTTTCCCTCTGCAGATTGAGACCAGCACAATTTGTTTATCACTAATTATTGCTCTTTCAGACACATCCACATTGTCCAGCCAAGGACTCCAGGTCCAACTTGTCAAGGACATGAAGGGTCTTCAGCTACTACATTGCTCTCTTTTGCATCACTCCTGTTACCTCATCTGACACCAGCAGCAGCCTACACTCCCTCTACAGTGCATGGGGGAGAAGGATCTTCAGCTGGAAGTCCTCAATGGCAAGGTAGACAGAGTGGGAGATGGGGGCTACAGAAGCTGACAGCTTTGAGAGCATGCAAGAAATAGCCAAACACAGAAGTTGCTTCCAGGAAGCACAACAAACAGGAAATGTGGACTCAACTCCCTTATGTTAAACCTTGGAGAAATTAAAGGTCATTTTCTGTTTAAGGGAACCTTCAAAATAATGGCATTTGGGAAAGTTCAAATGGATTTGGATTTATCAGCTGTGTAAAACTTTACAGGAAAGTAATTTGCCCTTAACAGGTGTGGCAATACAAGTATAATAGAAAGACAACTAATACTGAGAGCTTAACAGCATGATAATTAGCAACAGGTAATATTATATGACAGTAGGTCTAAGATTTAGCTTTAAACAGGCATCTTAATTTCAGATTTCTAGGAATGTTCAGTGCTATTTTCTTTGATCATTTCTCTAAGAACAAATTCAATTCCCTCTCACCTTTCTGTCATTCAGCCTGACCTCTACCACCTTTCCCATGGCTCCTCCTGTAAAAGATGCTGTTACATTAAGTCCCTTAGGAAATAACAGTTGCTTTTTAAAAAATATTTAGAAAAGAATTTGAAAGGAATCTTCTTCTAGGATACCCTGGATGATGTCAGAACTCTGAACTTAAGAGCAGAACTGTAAACCACCTATGGAAAAAATGTAAATAAAATTAAGCTGCCTTTCTTTTTCCCCAGGAGCATTTGAAACAGGCATGTTACACTAGAGTTTCATTTCAGAATGCTGTAGCATAAGGCTTTAATTTTTTTTTACTTGTGAGAGTGAAGGTGAGAAAGTGTTGGATCTATATGAAGAGAAGAAAATTCCCACAAAATGAAAAGAGGCAAAAAAACCCTCCAAACCTGAAAAAGAAGGAAGATCCCATTAAAGCAGAGAGGAGAGAATAAGTTACCTTCAAAAAAAAAAAAAAAAAAATAACAGCTGAGAAAGAACAGCTGAGAGAAGATATGGTGAGAAAGCAGTTACAAAAACTGTCACACCAAGTCAGGAACACTGTTCAGATCCCAGAGACGCTCCTCACACATCACAGACACTAACTGGTAAAATTAGGTTTCAAAAGCATGTGTCATCTCACAGCTTAAAGGTGAGGGAGATACATTTTCATATAGTATGATTTAATGTTATTTGACCTATTTTCTTCAGTTTCCCTTTTAAGGAAAACTTGGATTCTGCAGAAAGCAAGACTACAAGACTCAATTCCACATTCTGCCAGGAACCTGCTTTTGTGTCCCTGATCTATTTTTCTTTGCCTCTGTTTACCTTTTCATTCATTTTCTTGGCTTTAGTCCAGGCCTCAAATGGCTGGAAGAGTAACTGATGTCTTCAATACCAAACTGAGAAATGCAGGGAGGGAACAAAAGGAAAAATGAGTCTGGATCTTCCATGATCCTTTTCCACTGAGAAAATGTTCCCTTGTACGATCTAAGAAATGACTACTCCACAGTGAAGTATCTGGTGGAAAAAAATAACTGCAAGTGAACAGGTAACAAGTGCAAAGGTATATTTACAGTCCATTATTTATGACTCACTATAGTAACTCAGAACTAGCTTCCAAGTCTACATAGTACCTCCCTAAAATGTGAGAAAAATCTAATTTTATCTCTTTTGTGCAAGACATGCAAAACCAGCCTTCACCAAACTATGTGTTTGAGTGACTGAATCAGACAAACTAAATAAGCAAAAAAGCCAGTTACCTATAGTGATTTTCAGGCATGCATGACAGGTTGTTCTGGTAAAAACTGTGTTTTATTCACAAAATCAATTCGTGCAAAACAGACTTTTCTTTCAGGCTTGCTGCTTGAGAATGTAATGGTGGTGACAACCACTGTATCTAAGCAGACATGTAAATACATGGTAAGCTTAACTTCCTCAGTCTCCAATTATAAATAAATTGCATGATCATCCTCTCTTGCAGCATGGAAGGTCTCTCTGGAACCAGCGCGATAGGCAAAGCTTTTTTTATTGAGTCATTTTTTCTCCCAACATTATTGCTGCTCTGATATAGAAATCTCTGAAATGCAAGGTCTGCACTCTACCCTTTGAGATTCAGCAGATGTCTTTAAAATGCTTAATCTATTAAAGCTTATAATACATGAATAATGATCAGAGAGATGTTGACTGGAGGTGAAAGACTGAGCAGAATTTGCCCAATAGCTTTTGCAGATTTATGTACCGTACACTAGAAACCAGAACCATCAGTGTAATTGTTTCACAAAAGTTCAGATGCAATGCTCAGAAACCATCCCCAAAACACTAAAAAGCAACTCAACATGCAAAGGTGAAGTGTTCTACAGAGGGATTTAGTGATCCTGACCATTCTGAAGTCTTCCATGAGGTCATAAAATCTGTACAGGAAGAGTTCAGAGTCAGAGAAACAGGGAAATAAATGAACTGGAATAGGAAACAACTGTAGGGTTCAATTTGGGGATAAAAGGGAAAGGAGGAAACACATGGTTATGAAATGTCCTTTGGGTTACCTAAGTTCATCCCAAATAGCATTTAGTCTCAAGTACACCTGGTACAGGACTGGCACCATATGTCTAAATAGGTAATAGTGATTTATATAACACCATCACACCACATTGCCATTCAATACCCAAGATTCAAGTACATACGTATTCTTTGACAAATCCAACAAGTAATGTGAACTGTATTCAGCTGTCAAAGCCACAAGTATTTATGGAGAAATCTTGACAACTTTAATCCCTCAAGCCCTTTCCTCTTAATGGGATTTGTAATTGAGAAAGCATCGAGGCTATAAGTGGATGGGCAATATTGTCTTTGCAAGTAAACTTGAAAAGAATTGGGAAATAGAAAGTACTTGGTACCCCTGAGTAGTTCTCATAGCCTTTTGTATTCCAGCAATTATACAGACAGTCTAATCATCCCCTAGCCATGGGACACACAGCTTGTTCTCTTCCATATAACACCTTTCTTTGCTGGTTTGAACAGTGGCAGTAGATTGCTTGACAAACAGCACAAAGTAAGCCTGTGGTTTTGACTTCTGGCAACAGAAACTTTGGTGCTACCAGGTGCTGGAGGGGAAACAGATTTGAGAGTTTAGAAGTTAATGCTCTGGTCATTTGCAATCATGTTTGTCCTCAATCTTGTTGAACGGGGCACCCTCTGTTAGGAGACACAGAAATCATAGAACGTTATTCTCTGAGACAAAGCAATTTATGAAGTTTCCTTTCCTCTCCCCTCCAGCATCTGTTCATTCCCGCTTCCCTGATCTTTAACAGTCCCTCCTAAGATCTGAGGTCATTTTGTCAACCAGACTGCAGAAATGATTCTAATTTGAGGGGAAGGAAAAAAAAAACCCCACATATGCATATACACCTATATTGTGGAAAAAAAAATAGTAATTGGGAAACAGAGATGAGGTTGCTTTCTTTTTTTTTCCAGTTCTGATAATTTCAGTGAATTAGTTTGTCCTGCATCCCCACAAACGAGTGGTAAACCATTCTGTAGGATCTGACAAGCAGATAGGCTTACCCTTGCAGCTGGCAAAAGGTCCATATAATCACACCTATGTTTTTATCAGGCAGTAGGCACATTCCTTGGAGCACCTTATACCTATATGTGAGACTGGTGATTTGGGGGTCTTTGGGCTTACTTTGAGCAGGCCTCCCAGAGAGGCATATGAAGTTTCTATAGGGCTGCTTTTGACACTTAGGATAACATCAGCAGATTATATCTAGCTTTTCAAATTAATGATGTCAATACTGTGAACAGAAAATGTGAAGACAGTCCTGGTTGTGAAGGTTATGATGTTCTGAGGTATAGACCATTCATATATTTGTGAAAAATTATTTTACGTAAGCAAAATAAAATATCCCTTGAGGTTCTGATCCGCTCCAATCACAGAAACAAAAGTAATATTTTGTCAGAAAAGTTAAAGTTCGCAAATTTTCAGGTACACGAAATATCCTGTTTCTAATGAGTGTCTTGCATGTCTGATTTTAACTCCTTAACTTCTATTTCTCTCTCAAATATGTCTGACCATAATGTCTAAATCAGATCCAGGCTTGCATAGATCTGCCAGGATAAAAATAACCAAACCAAGTAGCTTCCATGGCCAAGATAACATTCTGGTAAGTATCTAGCTGGGAGGGCTTATGTTTAGGTCATACCACATTGGGTCTGTGAACTCTTTAAACTTCTGGGTACATTGCAAAACTGTCTTTTTCTTCAACTTCTAAGGCACAAACTTGTGGGGGCATTTTTCAGAAATGGGATAAGAGATCACTCTGGGCAGTGAAATCCTGCCCAAAAACACTGTCTCTTTTTGCCAGGTTCCAGTTTTTTGGACACTCATCAACAGCTTGGGACATACATAAGCACATATGGTGAGTGTTACAGGAGGTTTTCTTAACCTAGTCACTCTTTAAGCTAAATAGCACTTGCAGAGGAGATGTAGGCAAAACATGATTGATCACCTGCATGCTTTCCTTGCTCTACTTCTCTCATCACTGCAGGATGTGCTTAAGACCAGCTGTCCTCAAGCCCGTCTTTGGCTGAGAGCCTCTCCCCTGCTGTTGTTTTCTTCCTCTCAGTCAAACAGGAATCCCTTGGCAAGGAAACCACGTCCCTGTGTTGCTGTGCTGGGAGAGTTCCCATTCTCTACTCTCCTTTCTGCGTGGAGGAGCCTGATGAAATTCCTTTTCCCACCTAGGCAGCATCCTGCTCCCCATCAGCATCCTGCTCTCTGAGTACCTATGGCACAGTCCTTCCAAGCTGACAACTTGTGTTTGGTCCAGGCAGGGTGAGCAACACATCTGTCTCTTGCTACACACAAATTATAATGCTAATTACAACTGCAGTAACTAGAAGTCCCAGCTGTAAACAGTTGTATGTATACAACATGTATATATGAGTGTATACATGCCTGAGGGTATCATGGGAGGGGTCAGCAGGGTGATTCAGAGGAACATACATTTCACGGAGGAGGAGAGTAAGCAGGATGAAAATTCGGCGTATGCATATCATACTCATTCCTAGCAACCCCAGCAAGCTACTTGCAGCATGCTAATTAGACTCTGATTTTCCTATGAAATAATAACTCTTGTATCTAATCTTGTTACAATATGGTGGCATATTTAATAGGTTCTATCAGCCATCCTGCAAGGAATTAAGCATAACCGAGCATGAAATTTTGTCTCTAGTAAATATGATATAATTTAACATGGTGATTATAAAAAAATAATATACAACACAAGCTATAGGTAGGGAATTTTGCTCTCTATGGTACAGAATTAATGTTTTCTATTTAATACCATTAAGAAGACTAAGATGTTGGTATCTGTGCTGTCTGGAACATCTCTAAGGGGGAGATAGAAAGAGGCACTGACTTCATAGCTCTGAGAGTCTGCAAGTCTTGATCACAGACCTTCTTCCTAGATACCTACCTAGGCTCAGATGCAAATCTAGAACTGGGTCTTTCCTGTCCTTACCTTCTCTTCCTCCTTGAAAATCTTCACAGACACTGATTCGGTTTCTAACAGAGTTACATCCAGCTTTTATAAAGACTTTTGTATAATCAACTGATGCACATTTCATATTCTACAGTTATATAAATTTTATGAAATTTACTTTTGTTTCATTATGTCTGCCCAAGCTATCTACAGTAGCATTACTTCCCTCCATATATATTTGCCAAGGGCAATTACAGCCAAGATGTACTACACAGTGACCTGCATATCTGTGAGTACCCTTCTTATATTCCTAGTCTTGTGTGCCAGGTCATTGCCCCATGTGAAGCAGCCTAGAGAATGACTATATACCTAAGGAGCTTTTGTCTGTTTTAGAGCACATTAAGTACATCTGCTTTGCTGGCTGCAGTAAAAAAAAAAAAAAAGACAGCAGAGTTGCTGAGTAGTTTGTGGATCCCTCTAGGCTGACAGGATCCTTCCTTGTCTGCTTGAGGCAGTGAAGGGCAGCTTTGTGGAACAGGAATGATATAAAATGATCTAATGCTCTAGAGGGCCTGGCCCAACGTGTACAGAAGAAAAGTAGGTCAGAAAGGAAATCTTGCTACTACAAACACGACAGTGGCAGCAGTCCATTGTACCAGGCATAGAGTTTATGTAAGGTAGTGGCTGGGGCTGCTTCACTCAGTTTCACAAACGGCAGAAGCCTGATGCTAAAATTGCCTAGGTGCTTCACACAAAAGAAAGCACCAGCTTGTGTGTAAGTTTAGACTATATGGCAAATGTCTCAGTTCTGTGTTTGTGTTAATCTAAACATTTGAATTCAATTGAAGAACATGCAACAAGACTTTTCTGTCCCTCATTCACAAAGGATACTCTGAAACAGACTCAGTATCTTTGATGGCATGACCAAAAATTCAGTTAGTAATTATTCTTCTGTCTTCCTGCTCTTCAGTTCTATTCCCAGTTATTCCAGGGTTTCTACATGCCATCCCATGAGACTAAAGAGACCTTAAAAGGATATAATCAGCTCCTGGCCTTTCTGAAAAAGATATAACTAATGGAAAGGGATGTCTCTGCAGTCTTCCCCAGCTCTCACAGGAAGGGTATATCAGCAGTGTAACCACACAAAGTCCTACTGTTCTCTCATTTTCAGCCATCAAAGCCTAATGAGAAAGAGGGACAGAGAGATACAGAAAGCATTAGGTATGCCACGGGAGGTCCCACTCTGATGACACTTGTACTAGGAGTTATTTCAGTTTGAGCCAGTTTCCACAACAAAGTATGTAAAAGTGACTTAAAACAACCTTAATTTACCACACCATCTTGATCTTTCCATCAGGGTTTTGATAAAGAGGAACTCTTCTTCATGCTTATGTATAAGCTACTTCTGGAACTCCAGTGATGAAATAAATAGATTGGATTTAGAGACATAGCTTCATTAAGAGAAACATTAAGGGAAACAAAAATTAAAATGGACACATGTCTTCTCTGCAGTAAGAATATAAACTCATCAGTAATTCTGCCACTTGCCTTGCTGACAGTGCTCTTTTTTGGTCCTTACTTTTGATTTGCTCCAGTTGCCAGAGCCAACACTCAAGCTGATCCCCAAAAGCAGCAGCACATGCTTGGCGGTGGCAGTACCCAGATGCTAAAATGGATTTTGCAGTAATGGGAACTTCAACACATTGGTAAGTAACCGGTTTACTGGAAATCCTTCCTTTAGATTTAACAGCCTGCCTGGAAAGAGCTGATCAAACAAAAAAAGTTTTTCTTTAGGAAATATAGTAGGTAAAACAACATGGGGAAATATATGCAATTTAAGAAACCCTTTAGTGGATCATGTGCACATTTATTTTCACATGGAGAAAGAAGAATATTTCATTCTGAATGCTTTGGGTTGTGCATAAACTTACCCTAGGCCAGGAACAACAACGACAGTAGAAAAATCAGCTGTGTCCGCCAGTCCCCAGAGTAGCCCACTCCCTGTGTTCAGAGTCTGCTTGGCAGAACAGCACATTTTCTAACTCTTCTAGGCCTGACCTTTAACTGTTAGACCTCTGCTGACTGTAAATGACTGTCCAGACAGGTGAGAGTACTAATGTTGTTTTAATATTCATCACAATGGACCATTAAAGTTGATGCCTATAAACACACAAAACATGGGGTTACCAGGTCCTTTCCATAGTCATATGCTGGAGGTAACACATTTCCTACTATACTATTAAAAGGTAACTACTTTTCTTTAAATTTTTTTGACCACATTTTATTGCTTGAAAAGTCAAGATGATGGCCCCACAGAGCATTGAGAGAGTAACATATATAGACTTTTAGAAAGGTTGTGTCATATAAGGGATTAAAATAAACATTGCAAGATCTTCATGCGTGAAAGGATTAGATGAATATCAGATAAACAAATATTAAGCAATGAGGAAAAAAAGGTTTGAAGAAAAAACTAAATCAAAGAATTGTGTAGCTTCAACTTAATCAAGGTGGCATCTGGCTAATGCTGACATCTCTTCAGACATTTAACTTCTGTAATTTCTATTGATTTTTATTTCTAGGATCTAAATGGAATTAACCATGATACTAAACACCTCTTTAGGTCCTCCATAAACTGGAAAGGGGCTCTCATAGAGACTTTCTTTTGGGTATACTCTCTTTGAGTTAGATTCTTAGTGTTTTTGTACATAATTTTTAGATGTTACAAAATATTAAAGTTTGGTTTTGGCAGTTGGCATTGCCATAGAACTTTTCTGAATATTTATAGCTTTTTCTTGTAAATTTGTAAATTTAAATATAATGTTTAACAGCTTGGATGATCATCGCGTTCAGTGTGCAAAAACTGTAACAATAGAGATAAAAAAGCATTTTACACCTTGGATTAGTGCATATACCAGCCCAATTTTTTATTTATCCAAATGATTTTACACCTATAAATCTAAGACAAATATCCTTGTAGCAAGTCTTTTCATAGATCAAAAATCTCAGAATCAATAACAAAATTACTGTCAGGAGATGACATTATATATCCTGCCATAACGTTAGTTTTAGGAGCTTTCTAGTGCTCATCACATTCACAAAAGAGTTTTGTAATTATGTTCACAGAAAATGCCTGAAATATCAGATTAAAAAACATAAACAACCAAAAAACCAACCTCTATAAAGTAAGAGCAAAAATATTTGTGCTAGCAACACATTTGACAGGCAGGACAGATGAGAAGCAAGAGTCAAGAAACAGCAGATATCTCTTTTGACAGTGTCTGAGAGACAGGCATCCTTGCCAAAATGTACAGTCTCAGAAGATAAGCTTTCTGATCAGTCAAGTAGTTTTGGTATACTTTCGCACAATTCCATCAGAGTATTAAAAAATTAGTTGTCCCTTTTCAGTGGAAAAGATCAACAGAATCTGAGATGGCCTGAGTCAGCAAAATCAATATAGAGGCAGGGGAGCATAAAATACCCATGTTATCACTGGCACACAGACTTATGCTCTCTGAGCTCTAAAATTCCTCTCACACTAATCAGCACATGAGTATCTGTGTCATTTTCTGTCTGAAAGTAATTTCTCTTGTGATGATTGCACTACTGCACGTGCGGTATAGGTGCTTCATAACACTGACAAAGGTGGCCATCAGGGATCTCCACAATGACAGCTCTCTCCTTACTGCTCCCTTTCATTTCAGGGCTCCGGAAAAGGAAACGAACACTGTATCTCATCTCTGTTAATGTCCAGTTTGTCAACTGGGTATAGCACAGAGATGGGTGGTGAATTTGCACTCACAAAAGGTATCTTGATGATGAAAATCAGTGAACAAACGGTCGTGCTAATGGAATGCTACAATTTTTCCAAAGTATTTAAAGTCAAGTAAGTACACTCAAAAGGCTCTGTTCATAAATTTCAGAACAAATCCCAGAGAACGATAATTACAGGCTCAATTTCTGCTCCCCTCTCCCTCCATGACACTTCACTTGTGGCATACCACAAAACACATTCTTTTCAGAATAAACTATAAAAAACTGCAGATTTCATAAGTTTGCCACACAGCTTTAGAGATTTTGAGGTCATGGGGTCTTTGAGTTAGCAAGCTCTTCTTGCAAAACACAGACCACAGAAATTCAGCTGTTCTTCACGGTGAGAGCGTTCAACTAAACCTTTCTCTTAGGCAGTTGTTTAATTTCTGTATGTCAGAGATGGTACTCAACAGAAAAAAAAAAAGAAAAAAAAAAAAAAAGAAGACAATTAATTTTTCTCTTAGCTAAAAAAGTTTGACTAACTGGAAAGAAATTCCATGAAAGTTCACTTGACCTCAGAGGGATTAATCCAGATTTACAATAGTAGAAGGAGAGCAGAGTCTAGGAAAGAGCTCTCTGAGCACGTTTCTATATATCACAGTTGCCTTTAATGGCTGTGTGTCTAGCCTTAGTCAGTAGCAGATACAATTGGATTTTGCTTAACTGGGCATGGAAAAGATGGTGATTTATATTACAGTACTCTGCATTGGCCTGAGACACATTCATACAGACCTGGTTATCAACAGATCAGCTGATACAAAGTGACTTTCTTTGTGGATTTTAGTACCTTGATAGGATCTTCTTTCTTTCCTAACAGTGTCAATACCCATCATAGCCAAAACTTACCTTGGTATCTGTTCTTTTTCCAGAACAGATCTAGGTTTAATAGAAATTTGTCTTCAAGATACTTTGAAAATACCTTTACAGATTTATTTTTCCACTAAAAGGCTGTATTACAGAGTTAAACAGATGTCTTACATAATAACATCTTGGTTTCGTAAGATCCAAGTATGGTTTAGATAAAGGCACACTTTCTCCGCTATGTGTTTGAGGAAACTTGCCAATGAAAAATCAAGGTAATATTCTGAGAATAGTATTCCAACCTGTGAGTAGTAGCTGGAGCTTGCACACTGACACAGCTAGGTGAAGCACACGTGGAACAGATGGATGAAATATAGGCATATTCTGTGTGACTTCATTTTTCTATGTCTAAGAGCCTTTGCAATCAGGATTTTCAGGAAGATGTCATTCTCCTAGATCATTAAAATCTAGTAACTTCTTGAACTGAAAAGATTTTGTAAATAAACTTAGTTGTTCTGCTTTGGGTGGCAACTTTATAGACGGAAGAGGCAGACCAAACTAGGGAATAACTAAAATTGTTATTGATGTCAACATACTTCTAGTCTGTTTCCTCCTCCCCTCCCCCAAAATAGTGAGCATGCTAATAAATGTCATTGGCAGCATTTAGCGACCTTTCCATTATAGCATCTGAGGGCATCGCAGTGATTTATTTCATCCTCCCTAGTGCCTTTGAAGTTGAGATAAATAAATTGTCCAAGGTCATATAAAAGACTGCTGTTGAACTGGGAACAAAAGTCAGATTTTTTGGTGTCTAGACCTCTGCTTTATCTCTGTAATAAACCTTGGTAGTAAGAGGAGACAAGGGAAAAGCTGTTTAGAGGACAGTTGGTTATTTTCAGCAAGAGAAAGCCAAGAGAACAGAGAAAGTAGTTTCTCCATATGAGATGTTTTAAAGCCAGTCAGCATGCATTTTAGTAAGTTCTCTCTGCTCTGGAAAACAAATGGATAGGATAATAATTTTAAATTTAAATATTTATCATAAAAAGATGGTAAATCCTTTCTATATTGATGGACAGTTTTCCCTATTAGTTGTCTTGTTGACTTGCTTTTGCCAAGAAAGATTGTACCATCTGATCCTTGAGGTTCCTTCCAACCTGGTATTCTATGATTCTATGATGTACTTTAATACTTTAATCCAAAGACCACTCAGAAAGAGTTCCTTGGCTTTAATGGACTTTATATCAGCCATCAAATACTCATTTCTATGTATTATATAATGAAATTTCTATACAAGTAGTTCTATATAAAATATAGAACTGTAGTCATTCTGACACTGATATAAAATGTGCTAACAGCACCTACAGTTACACAGAAAGAAAAAGAAGATTTCAGAAAATATTGAGCAATGCCAAACACTACTTCCTAAGAGATTTTTCATGTCAGTAGATGTTAGCAAATGGATGAAATACTGTCTTTTACCTGCAAATTCTGTTAAATTTATTTTGAAGATAAAAAGCACATGTATCATTGAGCTAAAAACAAACTAACCAAAGGCAGAACTAACTTAAAAGGAAGATGAAAATCTGATAACAAAGGTTTTATTCTGTAATCCATATGAGCACACCACAGTACAGTTGAGAAAGAGGCATTTATCTCACTATTGCCCCAGTAATATTGGAAAATAATTTGTTGTCTCTCTGTTTATTGAGATACGTGATTACAACGTATAGACCATGATTTTGTAATCTTGTATTTAGGCGTGAACATTATATCTTTGAGTAAACTAGTATTTAAGGTTTGAATTGATCAATTACAGAATCACAGAATTGTAGGAGTTGGAAGGGACTTCTTTGGATCATCTAGTCCAATCCCTGCTGCTAAAGCAAGGTCACCTACAGCAAGTTGCCCAGGATGGCATCCAGGTGAGTTCTGAAAGTCTACAGAGAAAGAGATTCCACAACCTCTCTGGGCAGCCTCTTCCAGGACTCTTGCACCCCTACAGGAAAGGAGGTTTTCCTCATGTTCAGATACAACTTCTGTGTTCCAGTTTCTGCCCATTGCCCCTTGTCCTATCACTCAGAACAACTGAAAAGAGTGTAGCCCCATCCTCTTGACACTCACCCTTTAGATTTTTATAATACTGATACAATTACCTCTCAGCCTTCTCTTCTCCAAGCTAAACAGCCCCACATATCTCAGTATTTCCTTGTAAGAGATCTGCTTGAGTCCCCTCATCATCTCTGCAGCGTTCTACTGGACTCTCTTCAGTACTTCCTTGTCTTTATTGAACTGGGGAGCCCCAAACTGGACACAATACTCCAGATGTGGCCTCACTAGGGTAGAGTAGAGGGCGAGGAGAATCTTCCTCAACCTGCTGCTCATACTTTTCTTAAAGCACCCCATGTTACCTTTGGCCTTCTTGGCCATGAGGGCACACTGCTGGCTCATGGTTAACATTGTCTACTGGGACTCACAGGTCCTTCTCCATGGAGCTGCTTTCTAACAGGTCCACCCCTAACCTGTACTGGTGCATGGAGTTATTCTTCCACAGTTCCAGGACCCTACACTTGCCCTCATTTAACTTCATTAGGTTCCCCTCTGCCCAACTCTCCAGTGTGTCCAGGTCTCACTGAATGGCAGCACAGCCTTCTGGTGTGAACAGAGACTCCTCCCTGTGTTCTATCATCAGCAAACTTGCTGAGGGTACACTCCATCCCTTTTTCCAGGTCATTGATGAATATGTTAAAGATTGGACCTAGTACTGATCCCTGGGGAACACCACTAGCTAGTGCCTCATCTAGAATGCACCACTGACAGCAACCCTCTGAGCTCTGTCACTCAGACAGATCTTAAACCACTTCACTGTTCACTCATCTAAGCCACATTTCCTAAGCTTCCCTATGAAGATATTATGGGAGACAGTGTCAAAAGCCTTGATGAAGTCGAGGTAGACAATGTTCACTGCTCTTCCCTCATCTACCCAGGCAGTCATGCCATCAAAGAAGGCTATCAGACTGGTCAGGCATGATTTCCCCTTGGTGAACCCACGTTGACCACTCCCTGTAATTTTCTCCTCCACATGCCTAGAGATGACATCCAGAATGAGCTGTTCCATCAGCTTTCCAGGGATGGAGGTGAGGCTAACTGATAATCCATCCTATCACATGAAGGATTTACCTTTTAAAAGTCAAGATAGGCAAGATAAACTATATTTTGGATGTATTTAACAAATTGAATTAACTCTAGATTATTACTAATTTGATTAAATCAAATGTAATCTATTAATTCTAAATCAGTAGTAAAATCTGAGACAGAAACTTACAAAATCAGAATTGTAATTCTAAATTCTGATTTGCATGTCTGTATAATTATCATTTACTCTGTGAAATGATGAGTTTTACAAATGTAGTACGATGTTAACTGGTTCCCATTTCAAAAACTTGCAGTCTTGCAAAAAATGTAGCATTTACTCTGAAGTCTTTTCTTCAGAAAAAGCTGTGGAAAAATATTACAAGAAAACTATCCATCCAAATCCAGGGATTTGATTTTTCCCCATTCTCCAGCCAGAAGAATTCACATCGGTCAGAAAGGAGGAGCATAGCTCAGTTTAATTGTTTACAACACTTGGTAATTGCTCGACTTCTTGACTGCTTTAAACAAATATTGTCACTTGGATTGTCCTCTCTCTTCATCCATCTTTTCATCAGCAAAAACAATTGAGACTAATATTGAGCTGCACTTCTCGTCTATCTCTGCTTCAACTGTAATTATCCAAATGAGACTGCTTAGACACATCACACTACGTTTTGCTACCAGTTAAAATGGAGAATAATATGACACTTCTATGCTTATTTTTTCTAAATCTATTTAAATTAGATGTAAAAACTGTAGGCAAGACCTTTGCACTATTTTGGTCTTGACATGTCACTTCAAGTGTCGTGCTCCATAGTAAATGATTCAAGTCTGTTTCAGTCGCTGTAGTCCCATCGACAGCAACAGGTTGAGAACTGACATGAACTCCAAATATCAGTGAGCAGAAAGTATGCTTGAGTTAGCCTCATTTCTGTCAAAAGTAGAAATAAAGAAACAGGAAACTGAAATTAATATTTTTTCACACAAATATCAGAGCAGATTTTCTGAGAATTTTAGCTCAAGTTCTCCTTCTTAAGTATTTTCACAGAAATTGATTTTTTCCAGACTCAAGGGGAATGAGATTTATGTAGTTTCCACATGAATTTATTTACTGTCAACATTTAATTCTCATATCTGCTACTTAAGATACACTCTCTAGGCACTCTTGTTTTTACTTTTTCGTATCTGTATGTCCCTTCAACAAACTTGTGTTCTGTAAGTGAGACTTATTTCTTTAGCCTTACAAAAATTAAAATATTAATCATACTAGTAGTGGGAGTAAAGGTTTATGAGACAATATATTGGCCTGCAAAGCCTTTTTTTTTTTTTTTAAATCCAGATGTCGGAGATGTGCACCAGTGTTCCTGCAGCTAGAAAGAACTGGAACAATGCTATAAAATTTAATAAGGAAAAAACCCAATCGAGATCCATAAAAATGTCAAAGTACACAAACAAAATGACAGTACCCAACAAAAAGCAAAATTCATTTTAATGGTGAAAATCAATTATTCCAAATGTATACCACTGGAAATCAACTGGCCATAACAGTGCAGCTGCATGACAGAGAACAGAATTTAGATGTTTTTTTGATTTTTGTTATGGCGAGTTCTTGGCAACAGAGTTGTACTTATTATGTATTTGGGATTACATCACAGTTTGTTCTCCATATGTCATCATAATCACATTTGAATTTTCATTTGTATCGGTGACTTTCATCACTGGAATTACTCAGGTAATTAAATACTATTCAAGAAGATAGATTTCAAGATTCAGGAAGCCAGTGCAATATTCATGTGATATTTTTAACATGGAAACTTTCAAGGTATATACATAGTGCAGTGTTTTACTTAGGCTAAATAAGAAATGTGCAAATGCCTTAATATCATGCAACATTCTGCATTTTTGATAATGTGCTTTGGGATTGTTACACTTAATTGTTTTCTTCAGGATCTTAATGCTGAGGCACTAAATGTGTCAAGTGTCAATATTAAGATTAGGCCTTGAAAGATCCATTCTGGAGAAACTAGAATATGTGATTTTTTAAATTATTATTATTTTTTATTGTCTTGATGATTGAAAATGCTTCAGTTATGCAAGAATTAATGAACAACGTTGGCATGATGTTTAACAATCTTGGAAGTCAGCACATCTTTTACTGTTGTGTTCAAGCTTTTCTGTAAGACAGTTATTGCCTCTGGTGATCCAATTTGGTATTATTTCATGCTATCTAAATCAGTTTCATAAACTTATGATTCTGGATAAAAATCTAACCTTACTAATAGTAAAGAAACCTCCAGCTGCATATCCAATTACAAGCAAAAAATACCTTTCCTAAGCCTAGGAAAACTGATGGACAAGAAAAAAAATTCCATCAATAAGGACTGTAGATGGTTATATGAGTATTTGTGCAGTTTACGGTCATCTGAATAAATATTTTTATGATCACCTACTAAAGTTGTGTGTCAATGGGTTGTGAGCATCATAAGTAACAACCTTTTAAACAGGGAGCAGTAGTAATGCATGTGTCCCAAAACAATATGCATATCATGCAATTTTAGCACAACCACCCTATAGTCATCATATTGGCTTTCATACCATTCACCATCTGTTTTTCCCACTCTCTCATAAATTGTTGGTATTACAGGTATCCTACTTTACAAATTCTGTGTGTTTCATGAATGTGTTCAACTAACTCCTCTCTGGTGAAATGGAGGCCAGAGTGAAAAAGCGTGGTTTTCCAGGAAAGCATTTCAAGTATACCCAAAGGCATGTTTTCAGTGCAGTCTGCTGCAAATTTAAAGCAACATAATGACAAAGTAAGACAATTTGTTAGCTTTTTTGAGTCGCAGTAGAATGAAAGCATGTAAGAAAATATGTTGCTATGAATCTTGTAACAAAATAATATGCTGAGCTTCTTATGGTGACCTGTATTTGCTCAGTCTCATTTACTCCTCTCTGTGTCAGTGTTATTATCCTTCACCACAGCTATGATTATAAATGGCACTTCAATATCTGAACTTTGTAGAAAATATACATTGGTATTGCTTACTTTAGTCTCACTTGAAACTACACACTTATATTAACCACAGTAAAAATGTGTTACCATGTACAGGAAAGCAAGGCCTGTTCCTTTCCTTGAAGCTTCAAAGTAACACTCTACCTGGACAATGGTGAGATTGAAAGTCCTCATCAAATTTACCAATAATATTAAAGGCATAAAAAGCACTTGCCTAAATATAGACTAGCAAACACTGCACTGAAAAGTTGAGGTTTTTTTTCTGAAATATTTTTTCCATATATCTTGAGTTCCATCTGCCTGATAGGCATTATGTCCCCCCTGTAATGCAAGATTTCCTTCTCTGCTACCTATTGGAACATCAAACATACTGCAACAGAGGCATTTATATTCAGATTCGCATGGAACAATCCCAAAACTGGCTAGGAATTGTTATTCTGAGAGGAATTACTTAGCAATTTAAAGTTTTTAAACAAAGTACTAAGCAGGACTGAAGACATTGTTTCAAAAGGATATGAATAAATAAAAGCATTTATGTTTCTTGCTTCCAGAGTCTTTCTTGTTTTTTTTGCCTCATGTTATATTAGTGTCATGACTCATTTCCTACATGGGATGTAAAAGAAATAGAAGACACGATGGTTTTCCTACAAAAAGAAACACATTGCCAACTTCAGCCTTCATAAGTTTAACTTGAATTCAGCCTTCATAAGTTTAACTTTAATTTGAATTATATTTACATGGTTCATGACAAGTACAAACACCTTTACATAGTGCAAGATCAAAGTTTCCACTGAATATAAGACAAGTTCTGTTTGTGTAGGACCAGACCAAAAAGTTGGATGTTTCCATGGCTCCAATGCTGTCAGAACTCGCCCCTATTTTGCCAGAGATTACAATGACACCATAGACAGTTTTGACACTTGCGCAGAACAACCCAATCATCTTTTAAATCAAATCACTTTTTTTACTATCAATAGGACATTATTAAGACATTTTATTAAAGACATTTTAAAGATTTTTAATTATAAATTTTAGGCAATTAGGTTTCACAAAGAACTAAGGAAACCTTTAAATTCAATAGGTTATTCTCTAAAACCTCAGTGATGGACATTCTCATAAGCTGCAACATATAACGAAGGGGAACAATATGTTGGAACTGTTAAATGTGTTCACTAAGCAGAGAAAAGAAATAAAAACTTTTTGATTATCACTGTAAGAAAAAGGATCTGTACAAGAACCTGTGTATGTGTTGCAGTTATTATTGAAACAAAGCCTACGGAATTTAGTCTAGCTCTTAAAATGGTGAACACAAACTTCTAAGAACAGTAATATGAGATTACTTTCCTTCACCTTTTTATTTTCTCTATTACAATCTTCAAAATAGCTCAGGCCCGTATTCTTCACAGGGTAAGTATTTGTCATATATATCAAAGTACATGAGCTTGTTTTGGTTACAAAAGAAAGAAGGGACACTTAGAAGCAAAGTACTGCATGACATTGGAAAATATGCCACATTTAAAAACAGTTTCAATGTAGTTTGGAAAAACAGGATAAATACCACCTCAAACAAAGAACTACTAAAGACACAATACATGTCTGAAATTAATTTTCAAAGAGAGGTCAGAGAAGTGATCAAATATATATTTCCTTGGAAGGAAAACTGCTGCTGAGATATAAAGGCCCTTCTTTTTAAATGGCCACATTTTTTAAGTTTAGTTGTCATAGGTTTCATCTGTCCCTTCCCAACCTTCAGTGAAGAGCATTCTTTCAAGAGGTAATGGGAAGGCAAAGCCCGGCCGCATGGTCTCGTATTAGCCAGCTCACCACCCTACAGGCATCTCAGCATGGATGTCTCTATTGTTCTTGCCCTGGGGCTGGCAGCAGAAGCCAGCACAGCACAAGCCCTGATGAAGGGAGTGCATGCAGTGTGCATTGCTCTCCGGTGACCCTTGGCTGAAGCATCCGTTACGGATGAGAGGGGACTTCCTCGCCTGGAAGGCCATTGTGAAATGGACCTTTGTGAAGAGCTGTGTGAGCACCAAGTCAAGCACTGCCTTAGGGATTTGCACCACTGACAAACACGAACAGTGCATCACATAGCCTTTCAAACGATTTTCCGTCTCCAAACAGTATCGTCTCTGTAGTGGCTTCCTCTCTTCTTCCCCTCCAGCTCCCAGTACTCCTCATGCAGACACTAATCTCTTGCTGAAACAGTGACACCTTCTGTTTATACCTCTATCTGGTTGATTAATACTGGTAGTAGGACATCAGTAGATGAGACAGGCTGGGAAATCTTAGTACCTCTTCAAACAAAATGAGAGGGGAGATCCCTGTAATACCTCCAAAGGTAGCAGATGAGGGAAGAGGAGCGTTAACTTGCCAGAAGACTGCTAAGCCATTACAGTATGGCTGTGTGTGCTGCAGAGATGCCATGGTAGGACATCTTAAGCACTAGAGATTCTGCCTACTCATCTGTAAAGGAAGAAAGCCAGCAGTCACCTCCCTCATGAGACAATTGATACATGGAAGGTTACTGTCATGGTTTAGGGTCAGGGTGGCCCTTTAGACCTATAGCAAACGTTCTCTGTTAACCCCACTCCCTCCCCAAAGGGGAATAGAAAGGGAATAAGGGAGAGAGATGTAGCCATTAGAAAAGGAAACAAGAACAGCTTTAATGAAAATGAAAATAATAATAATAAAAATAGAATGTATACAGATATATATACAGCAGGCATAAGGGGAGTCCCAGACTGGGCCCCGCAGCAGATGGGAGCTGGATTCAGGAGCTGGATTCTGGTACTGGATGCAGGAACACACTGATTGGGACTGAAGGCAGAATGGACAGAGTCCTCCTTGGATGCTCTGAGGAAGGAGTTGAAAGAGGACCTGAGCCAAGCCAAGCAAAGCCGGCAAAGTGCTCCAAGAGGGCAGAAGAGCCAGGGAGCCTCCAGATCCCTCTGCTTTATACTGAATATGATGTATATGGGATGGAATACTTTATTAGTCAGTTTAGGGTCACCTGTCCTGTCTGCTTCTCCCTGCAGATGCAGTCTTTCACTTTCCTGCACCCCCCAGTGTGGTACCCAAGATCCAGCAGTGGCCTTGGTCTGCACACCAAACCTTGGTAGTAACTCTAACCATGGGGTGTGATCACTGCCAGCAGCAGACACTGCCTGGGAAAACAGGCTGCTGACTTCAGGCAGTGCAGTTAGTTAGTAGAAGTACTGAGCTGAAAAGTAAAATCACTGAACAGAATTAGTTCTGTTCTCACTCAAACCAGGACAGTTACCAGGCACTCACAGTAATGCTACCCCCACAAAATAGACAATACAGATGGGTTCTTTGAAATAAGTTGTGATGGATCTGCACAGAAAATAAATACTGAGGCAGGTCTGGATCCTCAGTCTGCCCAATGTATACAGTGCTGAAGCAAGCACAACCCCCATGTCCTAGGCTACTCTCTGGTGCTGGGATATCAGCCTTTATGTATGTGTCTGGAAGTGGAAGTAGCTGGTTTGGTTATTAAGCTGGTGGGTGGTATAGCTCTGCACCAGCATCAGAACCCTACAGAGCAGAAATTGCCAGTGAATTCAGGTGTAGAGAGAAGATGAACCATGGCCTAATGCTGCCTTGAAGCTCACAGGGAAAGATGGTTTAACAGCAGGATAATGGACCCCTCAGCCTTCCCTTCTCCATTCAGTACATAATGGCACCTCTCAGTGTGGGTAGCTTGAGTTGTGTAGCAGGGGATATATGTGCTGAGAATACTCTCTGGCTGAACAAAAATAGACCTGAAGAGGGAAATTCCCTCCTGACTGCATCTAGTGTAATTTGTCTACATACTCTAGTCTGCATATACACTGTCCGGCTAGCAGGGTCATGTTGACCCTAACATATCTAGGTGGCAGAGCAATGAAACAGTGCTGAAGGAAAGACAAAGTATTGTGCAGGCAAACAGCAGAATGGCTTCTCCATGAGTGGTAGAGGGGAGAAGGGAAGACTGAGAAAATGTTAAGGAGCCACTTGATTTCATGGAAAGCATGTGTCAAAGCCATTGGACTTCTGATTTGGAGCAGTGTACAAACTGTGCACATTGAGCCTATTTAAATACATGACTTTTTAAATATTGCCTTTAGTCTCTGTCCTATTGTTTTACAATTAGTTCTTGTTTTCATGTCTTTAATTAATCTGTAAGATGCTTAGGGCACCATCATGACTACTCCTGTTTATACAATGTTTGGCACATGGACTTTGAGGCATTGACAAATATGGAGAGGAAAAAAAAAAAAAAGAAACATAAGACAGCAAACTATAATAGAGTAAGCTCCAACTTAGAAGTATATTCTTCTGAACTATATAAACTTTGGATATTCAGCTCTGGAAAAGTAAGAGGAGAGCAACTGGTGGAAAAACAATCAATAGAGAAAAAAAATGTAACAACGTATACACATGCTCATGGAAATGGAAATATAAGCAGGCAAGGACAGCCACACTAGAGCCCAGCCTTGGATCCGTGAGGCAGCACAATCTATGCAGGTGTCTTGTAAAAGGAAGCCAAGTAATTATTAAACCTTAGAATAAAACAAAAATAAACAGTCCCTATGACTCTTTTCTGCTGGATTCTGCCAGGGACCAGGTTGTTCTAGAGTTTAAGGAGAGATCCCTGCCCTTCAGAGCATTTTGAACTTTCAGGTAGGATATGGAACCTAGGTCACATACTAACCTTCACTTCCCTGAGAAGACCCACATCTGAAATTGGCATAAAATTGAGATCCAGGTGAGATCAGGATCAACCCATGTGATTTGTATGTTGTTGCTAGACTTTTTCCTCAATAGTGTCATTCCACTGTCATGTTGTGCTAATAAGAAGGTATCCTGTAGCACAAAAATAGTCTTCCACATATCTTTCCTTGACAGATTTTATTGAACTGTTTCAATTTTACTGAACTATTTGAATTTATGTCAAGGTGAAACAGATGAAAAAACCCCTTTTATGTAGCTGAGCTCTAATTTACTCCTTCAAACTCCTCTTAAATTCTTACTACCTAGATGATTTTGTTTACCTTCAAGTATACAAATCTTGGTTCTATTCCAGCCCTATCTATATTGTGTTCTGTAGATCTGACCTCTGCATCGTCATTCATTTTATCTTTTCACTGCTCTTTGAAGAACAGCACATGAGGTCACTTACAAAAATCAAATGGTGATGTTGGTAACTTCACATGAAAAAGCAAAAGATGAAAACATACCTCTTACTTTGGTAAAAAAAGAAGGGCCCAATTAGGGCCCAAATAAGCCATTGATATCAAAGGATTAAGATGTTTTGCAATATTCCTTTCCCTAGAATTAAGACCTTTCAGCTAAAGGAAAAGAACACCTTAAAAAAACCCCAAACAAGATCCCCCCAAAAAACAAAGACAAAAAGGCAAAAAAAGAACATCTCAAAAGTCAACATCCACAAGTCTCAACACAAATGTGAACATTTTATATATCTTAACATTTTTTATTTGTTTTGGAGTATGTTACTACCTTTTCCACAGTAGTGACCTCATCACTCAGCTTTAGCAACTGCTGTTGTGCTGACCGACAAACAGCACAGAGATTGCAGGGTAAAATCTAAACATTTGACTAGGACAGAAGAAAAAGATGACATGCTCCAGAAAAGCTTTTTCCTGGACCAGGAATGGATAGTTATGGCAAACAGATGGAAGAGATTAAATCCAAAACACAGTGTGTGACCTATCTCAGATAGAGTCTCCTTCTTGCGTTTCTTTTTGGCAAAGCTTAAGTATCCCTGATGCCAACAAAATGTTCCTGAGCTGCAGATCTTGTCAGCAGGCTCAAAGCTGCAGTTCTCCCCCTGTCAGACCTTAAAGGACAACATAGTGCAGCAGTAAATACTGACTTGAGAGAAACTTATTCAAAAGTAGCATAACAGAAAAACAAAGCAAGACTATTATTCCAAAGTCAAGGGAACCCATTTTTGCCCTCCAGCTATGTGACAGACTTGGTTTCAGATTGGCCAGACCAGGTGGCTGTCTCAAGGCTCTTAAAATCCACAGACTGGAAAGAAAATGAACTCTAAATAGGGCTGTGCTCTGTTGTTAATCTTTCTAAATCAGAGGGTGGAAACAGGTCTCTCTGTCTCTGTTTGACAACAGCATGACAACATCCAAAGTGAAAAATGGAAATACTCACAGCCCCTCAGACATTTGCTAACAGAAGTATGGGTCAGAAAGGCAGGAACCAAGACTACCAGCACAGCAGCTGATATCTGAAGGACCCGGTCCTGTGTTTACAAGAAGACTTAGAATATTTAATACCTGTTTTCTAGAAAGGAATCATCACCCTTTAACTGCCTGCCAAAAATAAATAAAAAAAAAAAACTAAGAAAGAAAACAGAATGAAGGGAAAGAAGGCAGAGAAATAGCAAAATCTCAAACTGAAGTAATTCTATGTGGCCTGTCTTCTTTTGTGTGAATCAGGAAGAGAAAACCTCACACAGAAAAATGTCATTGATATTAATAGTCATGCAGAGAGTAACACAAAACATTCACAGTGAAGACATTTGAAATTTATGGTCTTCAAGTGTGCCAGAAACTGCTGCCCTTTTCAATCCACAATCTCCCCTTCTCATGCGAGCATCCCCCAACCTGTTTCAGCAAAAGCAAGCTGGGTTGCCTTGAACAGCCTGAGAGGAAGATCTTTGCCAGCCCACTCCATTTTGAATGAGATGGTTTCAGGCACAACTGCCCTAACAGCTATGCCCTCAGCCCAGAGAGGACTGAAGCCTTTGAGGAAGAGATGTAATAACAAGCAGTTTGAGAAGGAAACTTCAGCATGGATGCATATTGACTCACAGCACATGTGATTTCAACCAGAACCAACACAATTTTCCTTTCCAATCCCCTATTCCTGCACAGGTATTTTGCTCTTCTTTTTTGGCTGTTCCTACCTGAGTCAAACCTGAATGCTTGTCTGCCTCAGACATACAGCAGGGGAGCAAATAATTCTTTTATTTTGTTGTTGTTGTTTTGGTTTTTTTTTTGTCCTTTGTTCTGAAAGCAGCACTCATCTCAAAATATATCAAATCTTGTCTGTCTGTAATATTTACAGCTTTCTGTCATCTCCAGACAGAGATCCTTCCTAGCCTGGAGGGTTGTGGCTGAAGTTTCAGTCTTGTTCTGGTTTTGTCCAGTGTTTGTCTTTTCTCAAATGTATTTGCAGCCACCAAAATGGGAAGCAAAACTTACTGTTCCTCACATGCTACTATATCAGAGCACCTGCCCTGAAAATTAATATGTCCCTGGCTGCCACAAAGGGCTGTACCAGGTATAAACCCCAGAGCCTATGTGGGGATTTTCCCAGGAGATGCCTACTCTGGGTTCAAAGCTCTCCTTCAGATTGAGGAGGTGAGTGCATCCAGATTCACAAACCTTCTGCTGAAGTAAGCTGTGATTGAACCATGACTAATGTGGGGGACTAATTAAGGTTCCGGTTTTAAATCACCAAAGAACTTCATCTATCTTTGCTCTGCTTCTTTATTCAGGGTCTGTAGAGGAGCCTAGGATTAGGCAAAGGTTTTGTTTATTTTAGATGACCTCTATCTGGTTGATGATCTCTTTAGATGACTTCTATCTGGTTCACGCCCTTTCAGGAGTAGGGTGGTGCTTGAAAATGGGATGGTTTTAGTCATTCTGAGAGACTTAGACACTAGGGTCTTCCTAAATCCTCCTTTAGTCACTGCAAATTTCTGTAAGTTTTTCTGTGGTGGGGTCTGTTTCTGACTACATCTTTTTATACTACAAGAACAATGGGTTTCAGATGTGGGGGAAGGCCTACAGGGAGTAGTGTAATACAAATAATGTATTAGTAGTACAAAAATGCCACTTGGAGTGTGAAAACCATAGTATAAAATCCTAACAGCTGCATTCCTGTGCTCTTTCTGGCAAATAAAACTCAACTGCAAACACAGAAAGTGGATGCATGTGCACCTGAAGCAAAAGTGTCTCTCAGCCTGAGAGACGTCTAGTGGAAACAGCTGTGTGGTGTGTGCCAAGTTGCTGTCCTGAGTGAGCATGGTGAACTGCCTTTCCCACATACCTCCCCCGGGCAACAAAAGAGTTGGATGCCAGGATTTTTGCTAGCTTGGCATTGCACAAAAGGCCTGTGGGGTGGGTACAATGGAATTTAGGCTGGGCAGGGAGGCAGGACGCAGCAGCATGAGTCTCCAGCAAACAATAGCAACAGCAGGATCAAAACAGCAGGCAGAAAGTATATACACAATTGCCAAAGCAAAATATCTGGAGCTACAAGGACTTTACCTCCTCAGCTATGTCCCCAAGCAGGATCCCACTGTTGTTAACGTAACCACTACTGAATCAGGCATTTATTTCCCATGGTGCAATGCATATTATCCAAAAAGGAAGGTGAAAAGCAGAGGGATTAACCTAAGGCAATAAATTCCAGTCAATTCTTTCAGGTTAAGAGGGCATTAAACCTGCCAGTGTCCAGACTTTGTCACATAACAGAGGCACTAGTGTTAATGCACAGAAGCAACAGGACAGAAAATCAGTACAGTTGACAGCAACAGAATCTGGTACAGAAGAAAGAAGGGAAATGTACACAATCACATTTGTATCATAAGTGTCCAAATGAGAAACATTGGAGAAAAAAGCCATCTAATTTCTATAAAACCCTGCCAACTTAATCCTCTCTTAATTTCTCAGTATTCAGGAGAAAAGCATTTCCAATTTTAAAGCTTCTGAATGGCAAGTGCTTTGTTTATGGTCTGATTTTTTGACCCATCTTTTTCATATAGGCTTTGAGGAGAGTGGGAGAATGAAGGCTCAGAATGAAAATATGACAAGTAAAAATGGTAGATTTTGCAAAACTATGAATAAATTTGTTGGAAAAGAGATGAATAGAGAGTATACTGTGCCAGAAGGGAAAACCCTGACCTGCAATGCTGACCGCAGCTCTAGCAGCGAATCAGGAGCTTTTTGTTTTCAGAAGCATATGGTTATCAGAATTTGGTTTAAGTCATTTTACTAATCTTAGCACATTCAGGTGGTAGCATGCAGAACTGACTACATCCCTGGTGATTTAGACTATGATGGTATTCAATAGTACAAAACAAGAAGACAAGAAAAGGACAAATGAAATTTGTCTCATTTTTGTAAGTAGCAAAAATATTTTGCTTAAATTCTTTCTTCAGAATGATTCTTTGGGCCAGGGATTTGTGCTGCAGAAAGAAATAAAAGGGTTTATGTAGTTGATAACTTTCCATATTTGGCATAGCTTTTAGAGTTTGACCTCTCCTTGCTGCCTTCTCTGCACCATTTCTTGGATGTAAAGCATATGGTCCTGAAGTTAGAAAAAACCTAAAAACCCAGCTTGAATAAATGGACCCTGTCCATACTGTGTAGATGACCAATAATTAATCCTCAAGTACTACATGGAAGCTTGAATAGGGAATTGAATGATATTTAATTTGAGGGGGTGGGGCTGCAAATAAAAAGGCCTTCAGTGTGTACGAAAAATAACACATGCAGTGACTTAAAAAAATTTCCCACTCCTTACAGTAGAGCAGTTCAGGTCTGCCAGCATGGTACTTCCCAGTTTAACAAGTGATAGACATAGAATAGCTTTCAGTCAGCTAACAGAAGAAAATTGTCAGGACCAATAATAGAATGTGCTATGCATTTCAGAAACAAGCTGCTTGGTTTGATTTTGGTTTCAGGTAGCTAGAGATTTCTAAACCCACTCATGTTGCTATTAAGCAAGAATCTGTGGATGGAAATGGAAAGTGAGTTTTACAATCTTTTTGCAAATCCCATCCTTATGATTTCTACATGTTACCTTTTCATTATAATTGTAGAGACCAGGACCCTTAAACAAAACAGCCATGACTTTCCATAGTTTTACCTGGCTTGCAAAGCGATAACATACCCATATATAAAGGAATGCAGAAATTCCTTACATGAATCAGTTGAATATCATCTTTGGATTACAGAAGAGAAAACAAGAGTCAGTGCATCAGTGTTCTTTCACTCATGTTTGAACATTTGGCCCTAATGTGACACTATCTTTCAGCAGGGTCTGGTATAAAAGCAAACATGACAGATTTAGCAGCAGCTTGGTGCAATGCTCTGTTGCCGAGACATGACAGCCTGCCAGCAATACTGCTTTCTATAAGCTTAGCAGGCACAATAGCAGAGAAATATTTGCTGGTAAAAACTAATAAGAAACTCCTTAAGGCCTACCTGACACTTACTTCCTCAATTGGCCTACAAGGCACATCTTGTCTATTATCTTTTAAAGTGCTTTAGTGCCTGATTGGAAAAAAAAAAAAAAAAAAAGTTTAAGAAAATACTAATAAGTAACCAAAGTGGCCAGGAATCTCTGTCTGTCTTATAAGGGGCTTTTTTTTTTTTTTTTTTTTTTTATAAAAACCCTAAAAATTTTATAGAAGTTTTTTGGGATATTTTGTAAGTAATATTTATGTTGTAACAAAAAAA
>JAAGNO010004886.1:0-11144 GCA_033439905.1 Ceryle rudis
TAAAACTATCACTAGAGGCAATGTGGGCCCACTGCTGAATGAGGTGGGTGCCCTGGTGACAGAGGATACAAAGAAGGCAGAGTTACTGAATGCCTTCTTTGTCTCTGTCTGTGCTGCTGGAGGCTGCCCTCAGGATTCTGCTTTGGCAGGGGGGTTGGACTATATGATCTCTAGAGGTCCCTTCCAACCACTACCATTCTATGATTCTATGAAGGGGCAAAAGGTGCAACCTGGAACATAGCAGGTTCCATACAAATATAAGGAGAAACTTTTTCATGGTGAAGGTGACAGAGCACTGGAACAGGCTGCCCAGGGAGGTTGTGGAGTCTCCTTCTCTGAAGACATTCAAAAACCACTTGGATGCGTTCCTGTGTGACCTAATCTTGCTGATCCTGCTCTGGCGGGGGATTGGACTAGGTGATCTTTCGAGGTGCCTTCCAACCCCTAACATTCTGTGATTAGGATCAGAGAGAGTAGAGGCAAAGGGGATGACAATTCTCTGAGGGCTAATGGAACAAACTGATTCATTTGGAAAAGTGGCTGAGCATTTTCACCAGCATGTAATCCTCCAAAGCTGTCAGACCCAAAGGCTCCAGAGATGGGGAGAGGAGTTGTACAGCAAGGCAGGTGCTAACAAGGGGGTCATTCACTGCCAGTCCCCTGGTAAACTTGGCCACAGGTGGCAGAACAGAGTAGAAAAATGTTCAAAGGAAAATATAAGAGCTGAGGAAAATACACTAACATTGAAAGCTTTTTTTTTTCTTATGAGATGCAATATGAGCTGCAGCTCACTAATACTATTTGGTTTAGATCTGGCAGTATAAGGAAGGAGATTCTGCTAACCTCAACTCGGCTGAGTAGTCCTTTTGCCTATGTAGTCCCAGTGAAATTAATTACTCTTTTCAGAGTGCAACATAATTCTTTTCATAGGAAAGCCAGTATCAAAACCTCAGGAATTTTCAAACGCTGTATGTGGACACACACACTATTTACCCTGGCATTAAAATTAAAAAATAAATAAATAAATGGATTAACAGTGAGATTAATGAGAAAATAGGTTTGCTTGCCACAGACAATATAATTAGAGGAGAAGGAGGAAGACAACCACTAACACCTCTTAGCTGCATTACAAGGTAAAAAATGCCTGGCAGCAGAATACTGCAGTGTGATAGTCAAAGCAGCAATTCTCTTCAACTATCCCCCAGGAAAAAATCCATTTGCCCTAAGGAATGCAGCAAACATAGAAAATGATGATATCATAATGATAAGGTGAGAAATACCAAGAAGGCAGACCAACCTGCAGATGGAGTTAATACTTTGTCTCTAACTGAAAAGCTAAACAATACTAGATAGTCACGAAGCTCTGCAATTTAAATAAACCTGCACATTGTGAATGTTATCTGATACCAATTCCTGACAAAGGGGCAGCTAGAGGTTCACAGAAGCAAAAACTTTCTCTGTATTAGATGCATTTCAGCATGGAAAATTAGATGAGTCAATATCTAATTTGGTATTTAATATACCATTTGAACATTAAAAAAGTAAGCAGATGTTGGCATTCAGGGATGATAGAGGCGAATGAAAGTAAAAATTACTTGTAGCAGAATGCTACTAATTTGCACACCATTAATCTTCATGCCCTGTAATTCAGGTCCATAATAACAATAGTGTCTCCCCATGTCTCAGCAGCAGATGAATAACAGTGCTGTACTGTAATCTCACATTATGCATCCAATTCTCTTGAAGGCAGGACTGATAATACCAACTGTTATTGGAATTGCTTAGTGTTGGCTGCATAGAGCTATACTTGCAGTCGCTTATAGAACTCTGCCTTGTGTTAGCCATATAGATGCTGGATATCTTCCTCAAAGGACAATTCTTTCTTTTTTTTTTTTTTTTTCTTCAAATTATAAGCTTGATACAAGGTAATTGATTTGCTTCTGAAAATGTGGGCTTGTGAACAGGAAAATGTGTTTTCTCTGATGATCTTTTTGGAAACCTGCTACTTTCTGCATTAGGGTAGCAGCTTGAACAAGGCAGTAGGTGCTTATTCATGATCCCTTATTGTTCTTGCCATCAGCAGAAAAATTATGATTTGAGAGCTATAAAATTACCAAAAGTCTGCCCTATTGCATCTCACAGTTTCCAGAACTGAGCAGCCAACATGTGCACCATCTGCTTGGTGCTACCAAGTGTGTTCACACATCAGGAAGCCTTTATACCTGTCCGCAGAGGACAACCAGGCTGTGTAGATCCTGAATGCGAAGTCTGGGATGTGGAGCCTAGACCGGGCTAGGTAGGAATGAGACTGTCAGTAGAAAGGCAAAGACAGACAAAAACCAGGGATGAGTGGGAGGCAACGGCAGAGAGGAGTCAACCACTGGGGAAGACTGAAATGCAGGTGCATGTTAGACCATGATTCCCTCCAGCACAAGGGCTGGAAGTATAAAACACAGGCTTGTTGGTTTTGAGCGAGCATACCTCATCCCTCACTGATTTTGCTTCACACAGAGCATAACTACCTGCCGCTGCTTCCCTTTGCTACCACTGCATCGTTAGCCCTAGAGCTCTCTGTGGTGCACCCACAGCCCTGCTGGGGGTCCATGTCATCATCGCACTGCACAAGGCTGCACAGAGGAAACAGTTTCATTTTCTTTTCCACAACCTCAGACAATACACACAAACATACTAAAAAGAGTATTAGAAAAGTTAAGCAGGCAGCCATCAGTTGGGATGTATAAAATTGACGGTGTAAAGGACGATCTGAATTCATCTCCCTTACATATATATGTGAAGATGCCGTCTTTAAATATCTGATCACACGCAGGTTTTCCACAAGGCAGCTCTGAAAGGCCTCCACACACAGGAGAGCCCTCACAGACAGCCCTCCTGCTTCCAACTCTATTTACTGCCTGCTGCTTGATTTCTTCTGAAACCAGAGCAACTAACTTTCATAAAGGGTCTCTGTGACATTATTGCCAGTGGTACTATATATATTTTTAAATAAATGGCCTCTACTTGGTGAACAAATACAAAAATTAATATATGCACAGAGTAGCCTGACTCCAGCTGTGGTCAGTGTATCTGCAGATCCAGATACTGGAATCTTCAGTGATCACTCCTGAAAACCTGGTTTTACATGGCCAAGTATCAGATAGGAACAGACCTGGGCAAGGAATGTCATTTGGTTTTGGTTGTTATTATTATTATTACTATTATTATACCTTAGTGGTCAGAGCTAGGTTTTCCATATATAGAGATCAATATTATTTGGTTTGTTTAAAAAAAAAAAAATCTGCAAGAAAATATGAATTTCTAGTCACCCTGCACTATTTCTTTCGGACAGAAACAAACTATGTAATTTTCTATCAGGATAATTATTACAGAGGACTTTGAACTGTTGTTTAGTAGATGTCAATTTTCAAATGAAAATACCATTTCATACTAAGAAGCCAGTAAGTTTAGTTTTGAAAATCACTGAAACCTGGCTCTTACAGGGTTTTACCATGGCAAAGGCCATACATCCAAGGCAGAAATACACTGTTCTGATTCACTACCCAACAAATGCACCAGGGCTCCATGCACAGTATCTTCTTTTGCTGAATTTCTACGGGGAAATTTGATTAGTTTGATTTTGAAATGATTTTTCATTCTATGGGTAAAATTTAGGTGCAAAACTCTCAGGATGGAATAAAAATATATTGTCACAGTTCCCAACAAAACCACAAACAAGAAGGCAGTGTAGCTTGATGTCTCCTATCAAAGGGCGCTCCTTATCCTTCAGCACAGATTTCTGATACTCACTCTTTTATGCTTCATGGGACCACAGACTCCATGTGAAGGCAGCAAGGGAAAAGAACAACTAGATGCAACCATAACAACTGAAGTCAAAGGACTCATACATTCCTACCAAGATGGATATCACTGCTTCTTTTTGAACCCCTGTAATTTTAAACACCCCACCTGTTCCAATATTTCACTACTTTCAGAGAATTTTAATTTTTTTTTAAATAACATTAATTTTATATATAAAAATCAATGTTATATGTATTTCACACACATGTGTAAAATACAAGCATGCATAGATAAACAAATCGAACTCCACATTTGGTCACACAGAAACTGCATAAAGGGCATGACCTAGATTACACATTCACCCCAACCTCTAGATTAGGAACACAGTCATCTGAATAAACATCAGGATTGACTGAACAGACTGTCATGCTGACCATAAGTGCCTGAGATTTCTACTGATCACTACAGTGGTGAGGGCACCCTGAGAATTTAGGGGGAGAAAAGACCCCAGAGCCATAATCTGATGCCTAGGGCTCCCAGTTTAGAATTCCTGTGATTGTAATGATATTTGTCAGTATTCAGAAATTTCATCCCTCCTTCCAAGCCATTTCTATGCAAAACTGAGTCAGCAGAGAAAGCTAAACCAAGATATTATTTCCACAGCACATTTATAAATACTCAATGCCATAAACCAGCAAATTCAGAAAGCACTCCAAAAGATTGTCCTCATCAAGATATAAGACATCATTGTGGAAATATGCCTTTTGCTGTTGAAGTGATTTCCCTGTATTAAAACTGAGTATACGCCAACGAGTTGGAAGGGTTCCCATAGCTTGGGAGTGAAGTGTTTGCGGTATGCAAAGTTATACTTTAGCACATGTTCTTGCTTAAATATGCTCAAAAGGGAGTCCTGTATTGATAGTACTGTAGACAGTAAGTAATCATAATTTGTTGAACACCAGCAATACCTCTCATTCTTATTCAAGTTATATGAAAATTAGAAACCTACAAACAAACAAAAAATGAATTGAATGTAAATAATTTCTGATGTTACCTGGAAAATCACCAGAAAAAGAAGTAGCAACTCAAACTGCAAAGGCCTTTCTAAAAGCCAAGCTGTTAATATGTTTTACAAGATAAAACCAACTGAAGTACTCGGGGTTTTTTTCACTATTTTACTGCAAATTATCAAAGGATCTGGACAGAAATCAGTCCCTAAACCCTTCAGAATGCAGCCCTCAACAAGCTTTCAGAAAGGCCTATTATTTTATCTTTCTCATTATAGAGGCTGACCACCAGAGAAAATAGGACCAGACAGGCAGAATCCTCAGGTAATGGGCTTTGATTACATTTAGATCTTTTTTAGTTTTGCCTCTCCTAATGTTGTAGTCAGTAAGTCTGTTTTAAGCAGATATTGGAGAAAGTATATATTTGCATGAAAAGTTTGATGAAATATCATGATCAGCTCAGCTGTAATAAGCGATCGCAATTCCAGGCACATTTCAGCCTCACTGCCAGTGTGATTTCTCTCTACAGAACAGATTTATTCTTCTGTTGCACTAACACACACGCACAAAATATACCAGAATATAAATGAATAAAGATTAAGCCACTGTAAAGCCTTAAGGTATCTTTCAGCAATCCACTTCAAAATCCCATTTCCAGCTAAATTAGCTATAATTTCATAATTAAATAGTCAATCACAGAATTTCATTAAAAAGAAATATTCCCCTGAAACCTTTTTTTTTTTTTTTTTCTTTTTTCCCCTCTCTTTAACACTCCCAGTTATTTCTCTTTCGTTTATGGGTTCTTCGCCGGTTGGCAGGTGACTGTAATACACACAGGATTTGAATTCTGTCCCTGATGTGCAAAGTCTTTCGCACCATGTCCATGTGCTAATCCAACCCACTCAACAAGCCTACGTACCACAAGGGGCTGTTTGTCTTCCTTTGCAGAACCCAAACCCCTCTCACAGGTATCAATGGATACAACAAATGAATACTCAACATGGTGCTTGCAACAACCTCAGCTCTGTATTACAACATGGCACAGAGGACAGTTCTATCAGTTGTTCAGAGCAATTCTTATCCTCTGATGTCATTTAACATTTCCAATTACTCTTTGTTATTCTGAGAATTCATGTTTTATAGCTCCTCACCTCTCAGACATCTCACCTGAAGTACAAAATCTCCTGTGAATTATCAATGAAATCACAGCACCAAAGCTTTAGAGAAAGGTGCAACAGTATGTTAAAGTCCTGACAGGACTGCTTTCTTAAGAAAAATGAAGTTAGCTAAATGTGTCGGGCTTGGCTCAAGAAAAACTAAAATGCATGCAAAGTAAAATTAAAGATAAACAGGGGAGAACTGCAAAGAAGAACATCACTGGAGGAAGTGGAATGGAACTGAGCGGAAGAAAATTTTGATAAAATATTTAATTTAAAGAGAACAATGATGCTATTTGACCCATGGAATGGCTCTGCCACCCGCCTCAAACATCTAGCACAGAGGAGCTGAACAGGCTGTGTCAGGGAACAATTCTGTCAAGGTGGGGTGTAATACATATATGTGTATATATACACATATATATATGGGGATGTGTATAATTTTATTCTGCGGTGAAATCCTCTAAGCAGAACACGTTCAGAGGTGAAAAGCCCTGGAGTAAGCTCAGTGAGTAGAAGGTAGGTGTTCTAATCATCTCTACTTAAAAAAGCCGGGTAGGGTACACAATCAGTGTGACTTGAATAAAAAGTAGAGGGAGCAGTAGGTATAAAAACCCTCTGTCTTCAACATGTTGCTAACAAATAACAAGTACATAATATTCATGACCTACTTTATGGAAAAATTGTGCAAATCAGTTAACTGGCATTTCAGAAGCACTTTAGGGGCCTCAGAAAAATGGGATTTGTTATGTAAAGTGCTTGTATTTGGGAATTACTAAACAAATATAAATTATAATAGGGAGCTTGGCAGCAGTTAGCCACTCCAGGGAGTCCTCTATCCTTGCCATTTGGACACTGAAAACAAGGACTGCAAATAGGACCAGATGAACTTACTTGTAATAGAAGGGGAAAATGGATATGGTAACGAGCCAGCAAAGTCTCAGGAAAGCCAAGGGGAGCAGTGATGTGTGGGCCAGTGACTGTCACAGCAAGGATGGAAAATTGTCCTCATACTACGCCAGGAGGAACCAACTCTCCAGAGCTGCTGTGGACCCTAGAAAAAGGAGAGTATTGCTGAGTAATTAATGAGGTAGCTCTTATTCCACGTGGATGATTTGGACTGGTGGGGGAAGCTCTTTGAGTCCCCAGCAATCTTCTGGCAGCAAAAAGTGCCAAAAGAACAGATTCTGCAATCCCTTGCTGGAGGTAACTTGTTGTCTGGGATTTTTCCCTCTGTTTAGCAAGATATTGAGCCATATTCCACATCCTTTGTCCATGTAGGCTTTAGAAGCTGACTGTAAAATAGGTATGCAGGGAGAAATTGCCTTTTCTGTTGCTCTTTAATAAGGTAAGCCACACAAATCTCATAACCCCTAAGGCAAACAGAGCAATCAGACTGTACCTTCCTCATATTTCATATCACTTTGTCCCCCTGATGCATCCACTCCTCAGCACCAGCTGTCCCTCAGCCTCACAAACTGGCCCACTGCTTTATTGTGACTTGTCTGGGCAGACTGTGATCACGTACCACCCCTGCTCCAGTGGGTGTGCTCCAGCAGCTGTGGAAGCACCACCTTTCTCAGGACACATTGCAGAGGGTCCTGATGATTCATGTGCTGATAAAAACCACATTCACTCAGAAAAGACCCTGAAGTATGGCTTTATCAAGCTGTGAGTAAAAAGGACATTTCTCGGCATACAGTCATTTTCTTTCCTGCCTAGGAGATCTTAGACTGCCAGCACACAACTCACCAGGTAACAGGTCATCTTCCGTGTTTCTGCCCACTTGTTTCCACTCTGTGCTGCACAGGTACATCAGCAGTCAGCTTACCCATGGTCACAGAGAATGACAGTGGTGCAGTTGATGTTGCCCCAGTTCACTGCATGGCACAGTTAGCTTTTATGCCTCAGTCCTATAAAAGAATAAAGACGAACACTAACAGGCACTAGTCTCTTGTCCAGACTATAGTCTTTCAGGAGTATTAATCCATCTAGAAAGCAGTTCACCTTCCAGGCTGCAGGAGATGCTCAGAACAAGTGCCCCAGCACTGCTTGAGCTTCACACCAGTCAGTCTGGGGACTGGGAACACATATGAGGGAAAATCAGGACTCGGTGTACTACCTGGGTCTTCTGTGCTCTCTGTGTTACTTCAGAGCCTGCCCTTCACACGCATGCAGTGTGAAGGAAGTCAACATCTCCACCACACAGCTGTTTTTCACCAGAAGCTTCTGCATTTTTAATGAAGAACAGTCACAACTGAGCCACACTTTTCCTGCCTGTCCTTCTAATGCCCTTCTCTTCTGGAGGATTTGGTTTTTATATTGCCAAGCTGCAAAATGCTGAAAGTCTAGTAAAAACAAGAAGAAGCCCTCACACCTAAGCCTCTGCCTCCTTTCCCTGCCTTGAAACCTTGTCCTTCAATGCCACACTCCACCATGCTTGACCACTCAGTTCAGATATGTGCATCCAGACGAGACCCCTGCTCTTGTTTTATCGGAGCTACAGCCCCCTTTCCATCTCCTATTTTTTTGCTTCATCTGCAAAGAAGAACTATGTGTTTTCTGGCTATTTCTTTAAGAGCAGAAACCTCTCAGCCCCTTCCTCAAGCATCACCAGCCATCACTGATGTTTCTGCTCCCACTCAATCTGTTTCAGCTGCCAAGTCCCCTCAGAGATGCCGAGAAATCAAACGTGCCCTGTCCACATTGTCCTTTCACTACTGGAACTGGCCCAGAAATATTTATTTTCTCTACAAAAAAATCTCCTTTTGAAAAATGTTTGACCAAGAATTTAAAGGCACCTTAAAAAGAAATATTTTATTTTCTTTCGACCTCCTCCTTTCATGGAAGAGCAGGTGTTGCAAACAAAAAACTTCAGTTCTCTTTATTGAACACACCTGAGTCATGAAGGGAACAGGCAGAGAGATAATGGTTTTTCTTTGTCTCCAGGGAAAGAAAGTAGAGGAGCACAGGGGAAAAAGGGGGAGGAAGAAGAGAAGTGAGCAAAAGTAAAAATAAAGCTATTTTGCATTATCTTACATTATTTTTCTTTTAATAGGCAAACACAGAATTACAAAGTAAGTTTTCCTTCAGAAGCCATTCACTAAAAACAGTCATAGTTCTATGACACTACCTGTAAATAGTTTTTCTGTTTTCCAGTGATTTATAGCTAGTTTATTTATTTGTGATATAGCAGTTTAATTTGCTATGCTCAATTAAACCGGCTTATGCCTTTGTTCTTTTGGTTTTTATAGCTCTGACACCAATTGATCTAGGAAGAAATTTGCAAAGTGAGGGCAAAAGAAGAATGTTACAGCCTAAAGAGAAGCCAAATAAACCTTTTAATATCCAACCATAAATATGACAATATTCTTCCTCTCCATACTCCTGCTATAAAATATAAATATTCCTTACTATCAGCTGTTGACCATAAAGGTTCTCTTTGGGTTCAGGCTTCCTGATCCTCTGAAGTATTAGCATGAGAACATCCTTTTGTTTCACCATATCCACTTGTGTACCAGACCTCTGGCAGAGCACTCATTTTTCTGACTCAGAAACAATTTTCCAGTGTAATTACAAGATGTTCCACTAGAAAGATGTATGTGTATGGCCAGTTCCAGATATATTGGCTTTTTATGCATAAACAAGCATGGCTATACAAATTCTAATGATAAATCACCTTGCAGCCATCCAACCTCCGAAGCTTGCTGCACAAAGCATTACTCACCACTACTTTTTAAGAGAGACAGACAGATGCTTTAGACTTCGGCTAGCTTGAAAATAATGAAGGAACATGGGAAAAGAACTGCTAGGTCAAATTGTGCTAGGCTGCTTATGTTGTGGTTGGAGTTTGTATATCTACTTCTTTCCTCTGCAGAGAGACTCTGGCACTTTCCTGTTGTGAAACATTAATCTCATGTTGATCTATCTCTTGCAGGGTTTTTATTCTGTGGGGCAATGCTGCAATCCCTGTGCTTCCCAGAAAGAAATCAGTAGCAGTAAGCAAGGCCTCTGGTGTGGTCTATGGAATGTCAGGCACTGCCCTCACATCTGTATGTGGTCTGGACTGGGGTAAAGGAGGTAAACTTAATATGCAATTCCTTCTCAAAAAGACTGCTTCATCATGAGATGTCTGCTTATTTTAATTGATTATGGTTTTGCAGAAGAAAGGTATATCAATGTTGATGTCATTTTGACCTCATGGCAAAGAAGTCAGGAAGCACTGTCAGACATCTCGTGTATTTAATGCAGGGGAAATATTCCTGCAGGATGTGAACTACACCAGAAAAAAATGTTGTGCCTTAGCAACACCTGGCTAACAGAGTTAAATTCTTTTTTAACTAAAAAGTTGGTTACTGAGAGAACTACTGAAAACAGGGTCCACCTCAAGGCAGTGAGTACCTTTAGGAGCCTTTAAATAAGGCAATAACTCCATTAAATTACAAATGCTTCTGTCATTCAAGGGTAATAAAATGCAAATGTCTTCCAGATGAATCTTCTTTCTCCTTCAGATCTATGGAAGAAAAGTTGCAGAGCATCTTCCAGCAGTCCCTCCCCTATAACTAGGGGCAAGTCTAAAAAAGGCCAATTCTAGTCAAATCATCTGTTGCTGATCTGATGCACAAATTGATAGGTAGCAAGATCTAGGGTCTTTTATGGAATTGGTACCAACACAAAAACAGCTGATGCAGAACAGCCGTGTAATGTACTTGTGTAGAGATACTCAGCTGAAGTTGTAGACTGTCTTGTTCCTCACACCATGTAAGCAGTGCTGGAGGCCAGAGTGGATTCACTTGGAGGTTGTCCACCAGAAGCATACAACTTAATGTGCTCTTGAAAAGACCGGTGTACACACAGCTCCAGAGCTAAACTCAAGCATCTGACACTGTACCTTATGACCAACATGGATACCAACACAATTACACCCTTCCACCAAGTTATTTTACATACCATTCACAGAATCACAGAATGTTAGGGGTTGGAAGGGACCTCAAAAGATCACCTAGTCCAACCCCCTTGCCAGACCAGGATCACCTGGATTAGGTCACACAGGAACGCGTCCAGGTGGGTTTTCAATGTCTTCAGAGAAGGAAACTCCACAACCTCCCTAGGCAGTCTGGTCCAGTGCTCTGTCACCCTCCCCATGAAAAAGTTTCTCCTTATGTTTACATGGAACCTCCTATGT
>JAAGNO010004886.1:11181-43330 GCA_033439905.1 Ceryle rudis
ATATAATAAATTAAATTCAATCACCACTTCAGAGGCTTTTTCTTGGTGCTTTTGTTTCAGGTTGTTGTTGGGTTTTTTTAAGAGAATACAAAGGTACCACTGTCACAATGTCTCTCGCATGATAATTATCAAAATATACCTCAGATACTAGAATCTGGAAAACAGAAGAAAGACTGCAAGTGTGACCACTGTGCCTTAAAAAAAAAATAACCTTCATATAGTAATTGTCTCACTCGGCTTGCTTAGACTTCATAGTATTTCCAGCCTTATGAATTTCCCAGGCTTGAAAACATACATGTCAGCAGATTGCAGAGCTTTCCTTTTCTGTCTTTATTACACATACTTTGACTGTCTTCATTTCTCATTTGCAGGGGGTTGTTTTCATAAGCAAACACTGTTTGCTTTGAAAGATTCATGATCTTTCACATGCCAGAGTATAAACATCTCGTCACTGATGGGAAGGAGAAGATTTTATCCAAATATTGCTGTCCCGCATGTTTCTAACACAGAGCCAGTGTAAAGCACTTCTGTTAGAGACACTGTATTATATTAGTACTTCCTTCTTTTTCTTTGCAAATAAAAAGGGTATCTCTCCCTTAACTTGTAGTCATGCAGAGATGTGGATTTGCAACTAAACAGAATCTTTACAGTAAACTTGCTATCTCTCCCACCCTCAAGAAAAATTCTTTAATTTAGCATGGCTTTCTTCATATTCTCACTTCACAGATCAGAAAAGGATTACAGAATTTTCTTATTTACTGGATTATTCACAATTTAGTTATTATGTTCATTTAGGCACTTAAATTAGAATTTCATACAGAATTTAGCATGCAGAAAGTCAGAGTGAACATATGCACACCCTTCATACAGTGTCAGACACTGTAGATGCCCAATGAAAGAGCATTTTAAAAAGAAAAATGAAACAGAGCCTAAATAAAAAAAAAAAAAAATCTGGAAAAGAAGTTATTTGACCTGTTGCTATGTGCACCCATCAAGACTCCCGAGATGGTGGATGTCCCTAACCCTGTGTACCAGGAAAACTCACATCCTACCCTGGTAAACCCTCAGGCTGGCTCCCCAGGACCATGCTCAGTGTGCAGATTCATGGCAGCTCTGTCCAGGAATGCTGGTTATGTTATGAAGTGGCTTCACATTCACTGTGCTCCAGGGATGTGCCAATGGCTTTCTAGTAGATGCCTTCACCTCGGTTGGGCTTTGGGAAAAGTCCAAGCCTCTCACTGCACATCAAAACAAACGCTGTCTTGTGTGCTGAAGGTACAGACTTCTGGAAAAGAGAGAATTAAATGAAATTAAAGCATGGAGAAAACAAAAAGTATCACTTTAAGAGTTGTTTCAGAGGTGGAGGGAGTTGCAGGTGTTTTATCACAGGTATCCAAAGCAGCAGAGCTGCTCCCTGGCATAGGTGGGTTCTGTGGAGCAGTGGGCTGAACCTGGCGTCTGCCCTAGAAGCAGACAAACAATGTTAATCACACATCTCCATGAACACACATTCCTCATTAGAAATGAGCCCACTTACATGAGGAAGATGATGACAGCCACTCAAGGAGGTGGCTGGCTAGGGAAAGGAGATGGAAGGGCTGCTCCCTAAGGTTGCCTTCACCTGTCTCCCACAAACATCACCGTTAATCAGTTCCTGAGTCAGGAAGCCCCAGCCAAAACTGAGTAAGGATTTGGGCAGCACAGTGCCCAAGGGACATGCTAACCATGCTATCCACACCTCTCCAGACACTCTCATCCCAGCACCCCTCCTCTTCCTCCAGTCTCACCCACAGCCAGGCCCACAGGGACCCCTGTAGAAACAGAGGCACCAGATGCACCTTCTCCCCGGCAGGAGAGGTGCCTGGCCCCCACCATGGGGCTGCAATGGCATGCTTTCCTGCAGAGACCACCTGGCAGCTCCCCACCACTGCTGCCCATCAGGGCACAAGTCAAGTCCAAGCATCCACCTAACACTGTCATGACCACTAAACCATGTCCTGAAGTGCCAGATCTACATGTTTTTGAACCCCTCCAGGGATGCTGGCTCTACCACCTCCCTGGGCAGCCTGTTCCAAGGCCTCACCACCCTCAGTATAGAAATTCTTCCTAATGTCCAATCTAAACCTCCCCGGTGCAACTTAAGCTTCTCATCCTATTGCTAGTTACTTGGGAGAAGACGCCAACACCCACCTCACTACAGCATCCTTTCAGGTAGTTGTAGAGAGTGATAAGATGTCCCCTCAGCCTCCTCTTCTCCAGACCAAACAACCCCAGCTTCCTCAACTGCTCATCATAAGACATCTTCTCCAGACCCCTCACCAGCTTTGTTGCCGTTCTCTGGATCCACTCCAGCACCTCAATGTCTTTCTCATACTGTGGTGCCCAAAACTGGACTCAAGCTGCAGCCTCATCAGTACTGAGTACAGGGGCACGATCACCACCCTAGTCCTGCTGGACATACTATTCCTGATCCAGGCCAGGATGCCATTTGGCCACCTGGGCATTCTGCTGGCTCATGTTCAGCCAGATGTCCACCAGCACTCCCAGATCCTTTTCTGCCAGGCAGCTCTCCAGCCAGTCTTACCCAAGACTGTAGCATTGCCTGGGGTTGTTGTGACCCAAGTACCAGACCCAGCACTTGGCCTTGTTAAACCTCATACAACTGACCTCAGCCCATCTATCCAGCCTGTCCAGATCCCTCTGCAGGGCCTTCCTACCCTCAAGCAGATCCACACTCCTGCTCAATTTGGTGAGGTCTGCAAACTTGCTGAGGTTGTACTCGATCCCCTCTTCCAGATCTTCAGTAAAGATATTAAACAAGACCAGCCCCAAAACTGAGCCCTGGGGAACACCGCTAGTGACCAGCCACCAACTGGATTTAACTCTGTTCACCACAACCCTCTGGGCTTGGCCATCCAGCCAGTTTTTAAGGCAGCAAAGAGCACACCTGTCTAAGCCAGGAGCCACTGGCTTCTGTAGCAGAATGCTGTGGAAGACAGTGCTATGAAATAAACCTAGTTTGAAAAGCACCTTCTTTTTTAATAAAAAAATAAAAATCCTCATTAGAAAGCAGCAAGCCAAAGCAACAGAAAGACAAATATGAAATTAAACTCATAGGAACTGTATTACTAGAGCTGTCAAATCATAGAAAGAATAATTTCTGAGCAAAGCATACCTCTAGCTATCAGCTAATTTTCCAGTACACTAAGTCAAGCTATTTGCTGATGGATTTTGCCATGTTTGATTATCAATCTGTTTAAAAGCAGCCCCCTTCCTTGGGAGGCACTTATTGTCCACAGTCATTTTTCCAAAGATAATCTGAGCAGGATTTTCATAAAGAGTTTGCTTCAGCTCCCTGATAGACAATTAATTCTTAAACCGTTAATACTAGATTTGCTTCTGTGCTCAGATGGGAGGAATTCCAAGATATTGAAGAGTAATAAGGAATTATCCTCATTTGTGGTCAAATACCCTTTGCTGTGTGCAAATACGGCTAAGTATGCAAAGAGGCTGCTACTGAAAAGTCAGCATAAATGTCTGCAGTTAATCAAAAATAGCTTATGAGAAAAATTAAAGTGAACATTTCATGCTGCTACTAGGATTGCAAAGGAGAGTTTCTTGATTGGACTGGCTCCAGGCCAGCAACAAATGGATTTTCTAGAGCCACCAAGTTTATAACAGATTTTGTTCCAGAGGAAAGTGAGCAGGAGGTGGGATCCATAGCTCTGCCTGTAGCAGATCAGCACCTAGATGCCCACACTCATCCCATCCTTGCTTCCATTTGCATCCCATGGATGGAGTCTACCAGTCTCACAAGCACCCAGTGATGATCCTGCTTGGCCTGGTAGCTGCTCTGGAAAGCATCTAGGCAACAACCCATGAATGGCAGCCTACATATTTTGAAAAGGATTTTTCCAAAATGCTTTAATTTGGTTTAACTCCCACTGAATTCACAGTTAAGTCAATGGTGGGTGTGTTGAAAAAAACCATCCACGGGACCCAGAAAGCACAAATTTTGGACAGTGTCAATGCTTCTTCCAGGCAGAGGAGGGAGGAGGGAAGGCGTTGTCTGCCCCAGCATGTACTTCTCCTCAGCATGAGAGACCTTCTCTTCTGCCCTCAATACTGTGGTCACTTACTCCTATGCAAGGTTGCCCATGTATTACCACCATTATGTGCTGGCAGCATTTCATGCCTGGCTTCTGTAGGAATAAACTCACAAGGAGCAAGGCAATGAGAAGTCAGAGAACAGAGCATTTTCCAGTACACTCCGTAAGGTTGTTTGCTGGTGGATTTTGATGTGCTTGATTACCAATTCATGAACAAGTTTATTTGCAAGTCCTAGTTGCCCACCATTGATTCCTCAGATAATGCTGTCATGAGTACATTATGTAAGTTCCAGCTTACATATGGTAGGGTCCCAGCAAAGACTTGGGTCTGAGACCACCTTTCTCAGCTCTGCACCAGCAGAAACAATACAAGATTAGGACCTTAGTAGGTGGCATAAGTTGACATTAAAGCAGACTGTGATCAGCCTGCCGGTCACTAAATGCATTCCTCTAAGGGATCCAAACCTGAAGGTTCCAAACACCAAGCCTGCTTCTGCTGGGTTGAGGTTTGGGTGGGTTTCTTGCCTGTATTTCTGTGTCCTCCTGCAATCACTGTCTCCTTTGAATATAAAACATGAAGAAATGTCCTTAGAAAATATGAATCTTCCCTGTGCACCTTCCAGCTTCCCCTTTCAATCCTAGATGAGTCTCTTCATCCTCTAGGCTACCACTGCCCCCTTACTCTCCTCCTCCAGGCAACTTGTTCCCCCACAGTGTAAATCCACTTCCCTCCCTGCCCTGCCATGACAGTCACAGAGTCTTTCCTGCTCCTCACAGGTCACATCCTCACAGACATCACCTTCCTTCATCTACAGACCTATAGATTCCAGGCAGGTTTCACTCTTCATAGAACCCCTACGAGATGGCAATGACAGTTGGCAAAGTGGTACAGAATCTGGCAGTCCCCTGTCCCCAGTGCACGTACTGACAGCCCCGCTGGTGATAATGAGCAATGGCAGTCAGGCTGAGCTAGGAAAAAAAAAAAAATGGCAAATCATGATTAATAACAAAGTCATAATAAAACCATGCCAGCTGGCAACAGCGTCGTCTGTCAGCAAGCTGGATTTGTGGGGAGAAAAATTGCTGTCATCTATGTCTTGAAAAACCCAGAGGCCTGTAGGAATTGTGTATAGTGAGGACACTTGTGCATTTCCTTCTTTCCCCACCCTTGTCCTTGCCAACAAAAGTCTTACCTTTCACCTACAGATAAGTCACATCAGCTGACACAAGTGCTGGCCACCACTTTGGCCATGGTAGTGAATGGACTAGTGGCCTGCAGAAGAAAAAAATATTGGGTCTTCAGGCTCACACTGAAGAACTTGATAATTACTGACTCTCATCCTCTGAGTTTGGCACAGATGGGTTCACAGAAGACACCTTGGCAAATGGATTTCACATACAAGCTGTACAACAAGGGAATGAAATGTGAAACATGAGTAGTGATTCACAGCTACAGAGAGCTTTTTTTTTTCTTTCTTTTTTTTTTTTCTTTTTTTTTTTAAATATATTTTAGAGACATTACTACCCCCAGAATCATTTACAACCACAGTCTGCAGGACTTTAAGCTCCTCAGCTATCACCTGTGACCTGTCTTTGGGATGCTCAATATATTAACTCGGCTTATTAGCAAGCAGGTAAGTTGACAGTAGTCTCAGATTGTTGTCCATCCAACAAAACCAGAAGAGCAATGCAAAAGCAAGTCACTTGGATGTAAAGCCTTGACCTGCTTCCTGAGCATATGAGATCAGTCCAGGTGACAGCCAGCTCACCTAAATACTTCTGTCTGAATTACACTATGATCTTTCTGAGAAACTGTTTCAGAGAGGAATAAAAACATGCTATGACACAGAGAGAAAGAGAGAGACCTGAAGAAGCCAGTCCTTCCTAGGATCCCTTCACAATATGATCATCTAGGTGATCCTGCTCCGGCAGGGGGGTTGGACCAGATGATCTTTCTAGGTCCCTTCCAACCCCTAACATTCTATGATTCTGTGATATGATCATGCTTCGTATGATTAAGCTGTACATATGTATCTTTATCAATAATCCAACATCCATGTTTGTGTATGCTCAATTCTTATTGTTCAGATTAAACAACACTTTGGTTTATTGAATATGTCTGGCCATAGCTGGTACCAAACCTAGACTATTTTGTGTAGATGTTAGAGGTTTGTAGAGACTATTTTTTTTTATTATTCAGTAAATTCTGAGACTTTCATGTTTCTCCCATTCTAAAATAAAGGGAGAAATTATTCCAAAAAGTATAGTTAAAAGAGAATGAAAATATAATTTTGTACCAACTGGAAGGAGATTGTGGCGCTGGGAGTATGAATCAATTTCATGAATTTCAGATTGCTTTTTCTACTCACGCTCTCAAGACTCCTTTCCCCACCTCCACATTCAAGAGAACAAGTAGGGACACAACTTCGAACATTTTTTTTTATTATTATTTAAGAAACTTTTTCTATAGCAGATGACATAAAATGTGTTAGCTGCCTACTTTTGCAGAGATGTACAGTGAACTTCAGTAACATGCTATGAGCTGAATTAAATTGTCTGCCAAAAGCAAGCAAACTTTTCTAGACAATCTGTTATTTGACACACTGCAACCAGTAAAGCCTGTTGTACCATCTGCTCTGTATAAAGTGCATGGTATATGTTTTACATGGTTTCTAAACTTAGCAGTGAGCCAGAGTCAACATTTTTACAGTGGGGATCCCCTATAAGAAATTCTATCAACAGCTCTTGCCCTTTTGGCTTCATGTTCAAGATTCTAGAAAATCTTTTTCCCTACAGATTTCGTTGTCCTTCCAGACAGAATCTACAGCATCAGAAGAATGAAAAGTCTTTCCAAAGCATATCTTGCTGGTGATCTCATAAGTAACTTTAAGGACTAAGAAAGCACCAAGATCAAACCTCTGACTTTTCAAGTTGTGGAACACTATTAAGGTGCAAGCTTTACAGGTATTTGCATATAGAATTTACATGCTTGAATCTCCATTACCTATGAAACACTAATTTACAAGAGTCTTGGTGTAAGAGCTGCATTCCTCTTGTCTGTGCTGTAATTGTCCAAAAATCAAGCTTTGCCTTAGGAGATGTCCAGCGCCTTGTTGATGAAGGCCATCATCACGACAATATCTCTTATACAGAAGTATGTACAGAAAACTTGCAGAGTGCACAAAGAGCAAACCTGAGGCATCACAACCATGAGGTACGTCCTATACATACCTAATTCTACTTGCACACTGCAAACCTGACACATCCAGGAGAAGTTACACTGCTACACATGACAATACAGCAGAAGGTACATTCCCACCAGTGTCCACTGGGAGACTGGTATCCAGAAATCCCACACACAACCACAAAAAGTCCTGGTGTAGAGCACCTGTGTCAGAGGAAGCTGCTCTGGTGGAGTTCTCAAATATTCAGAAAGTTTTAAAACCTCCCTGTTCAACATTTTCCTGCCAAAGAGGGAACACATCCAAGGAAAGCTACACACACAGACACACAGATATCCTATCTGGCTTGCATCAAAAAGGTAAAATGAGGATGGAAAATTACCTCATTACTGTGATCTGGATGTACTTCTGCATCCCTAACATAGTGGGTGAGTCAAAAAGTGGTCTTGTGTCTTTGATTTTTTTTTTTTTTTATATATTTTGGAGGAAGGACAAAGGAATTCTTTCATACCACTGAGAAACATTTAAAATTCTTATACACAGAAGCCATCTGGTGTTTCCAGAGTTTTTTTCACAGCTTTTTTGCATTGCAAATATGACTTCTTTAGAAGGTACCTTCCCAGTGACAGCCCGGCAGATCTGAGCATGGAGAGGGGAAGGAGTAGGCACTGCAGAAAGGCAGCTGTTTGACCACCTGGGCCAGCAGCACAAGGAGGGCACAAGAGGGAGGAAAATTAGGTGGGCAAAGAGTCAGAATGCCGAAGTATTGAAATATGCAGAATGAAGAACACATAGAAAAGTCAAATGCTAGGAGGAGACTGTAAATTGAGGCTGATTATTTTTTTGTGTAATTTTAGTCAGTGTGTCTGTAGAAGAGCCTGACAAAATACATAGATCTGATTCCACTAAGACTTCTTTACATTGCTATTGCAGTATCATAACTTAATGTGGCCAAAACTACCTAAACTCTTTTCTATTTCATAACAGAACTGCATTCTTTAGATACATTTAGGGTCATATCATATGCTTGCAATAGTACGTCTAGTACAAACAACTACTTTGAAACTTGTGGCTTTTTTACTTTATACATTTTTCCTGGCTTTTATTCCCTAAAAGTCTGACCAGTGCTGTGCTTACAGACTTTAAAATATTTATTAAGTGCTCTGGCTTGGGGATGGCAACCAGATTATGTGACAGGTGGTCCTGAAAGACATCCAGGGACCAACCAGCCCCCATCACCACCCTGGACATTTCACTGAAAATACACTCTGCAGTTGAGGATCCTGAGACACAGACTGCCTTTGTATGAAAATAATGACTGAATGTGACGATCGACATTTTTCATTAAAATAAAATGTCTTCCCAAAGGGAAAACTGGGCCTTAGATGTAAAAAAAAAAGGGTAGTAGGGGGAGTTAAATGGGGAAAAGATGAAAAAAGATGGAAAAATTACATATTTGCATTACACTGTTGGTATTTCAGTTCACATATTTCAACTTCCCATTTACCATCAGAGGCAGAATTCTGTGGTTGGGCTCCATTTCCAGAAAGAAACTAAACCACCTATTGCCATGGATCATGTGCTCCCTACAACATGAGGAAGAACCCAGTGCAGACTGAATCTCTCTACAGGAGATAAAGCTTGATGGGCACCTGGAGTACAGCTGAAGGAGACAGCATGAAGCACCTGAACTGCAGTTCCCCAGCATTCCCTGACAGCAAGATTTTAGGACCTAAACCTAGATAGTTCCCATCCAAGCAGCCAGCCACTGTTCTACAGATAAAATTAATCAGGTTTTGACCAAGCTCCTCCCTTCTCCTCTAACATTTATCTATTATTTCATATATTTTATTGGATCCTTGCTGACATGTGTGAATTTCGTTAAGTACAGGCTGAGAAAGGACATCAATGGATAAAATCCTTAAATAATTATATAGCCAGTAGCTGGAGCAGAATGGTTTAGGGGTCTCCAGTTGTAATGGAGTGACATGAGGGAAATGTCTCAGCAATCTGGAGGTGCTAAGAGGAAAAGTCAATGGCAAAAGTGCTTTGCTGCACTTGTTCAAATCAAAATGCCAAAGAAATAGAGGTTGGTTGTTGTGGTTTTAGATTTTAATATTCCAGAAAGTACAGTTGGCTAAATGAGAGAACAGGGACCTTCCAGTCTACAATACTGCCCTCTTGATTTCATTATCTCTAGCCTCAAAACTCACTTCTCCATATATTAGGCTTTGTGTCCTGCTCACTTGGTCACCACCCTAGAAAATTCCGAGTAGCACAGGTAACGCATCCATCCCCACAACAAGCAGAAGGGCTCATATGCACTGTTTTGTTTGCTCCAAAGTAACTCTTTAATTTTTTCTTTTATTATAATATTAATTGACTAGAAAAATAAATCACTTGTCTAAAAGTTGACAATGGCTTTTATGCTTTGGGGAAATTTTAACAGCCTGTAAAAGAAAGAACAGCAAATCCCTACACACAGACACAAATGACCTTTGAGCTCATGGAGAAGAAGAATTTGAATTAGCTGCTTTTATGGTTTGAAAGCCTAATTGCCAAAAAGACTTTTGGAAGCAACTGTAGGCATATCTCCCTGCAAGAAGCAACACAATAGAAACCACAGGAAAAGAAGAAAAGAAGAGGAAAAAGAAGAAAGAAAAGGATAGGCACTAAGAATAGGCTTCATCTCAGAGTATGGATACCACTCCCATCCATCAAGTGCATTTGAGGGCATTTTTCATCTGGAGTTTAACTGCCCAGTTCCCAGAGATGCACAACAGCAAGGTCTCAGCTAGAAGGCTATAGCAACACGAAGGCATGATAAAAATGGCAATGTAAACATACAGGAGGTAGGTCCTGAGGAGGAGAAGCAGTTTTGACAGCAGGGACAGATTCCCAGTTTGCTTTCCCAGGCTTTGTAGCCAGTACCTGACTCAGTCCCTTGATCCCATTAATAAAACCTTTTGTCCATCCACTGCTTCCCTTAATGTCATTGTGGTAACTCCGCCCTTCCACCTGCACTTCTTTCCACAGAGCCTTGCCACTTATGAGGCCATGTATTTTGGGAAGACAGGACAACAGAAGAATGGCAGCAAGCAGGGATTAGAAACATTTCAGATGTGTTCTACATTCCAGCCTTACCTTGCCACAAAGACACCACACTACTTATCTTTGAGACAAAGATAACAACAGAAACTCCTGTAGGGCTCTTCTCTGTCTCAGAAATTCTTAGCCTATTTACCAGTTATGTAAAAGAGAACCAGAACACATGTTCTTCCTTGGAAGCAGAGTATGACACAGTCAGTCAGGAACTATGTTGGAAATCTGAACAGTCATCGCAGTTAAACTTGCATACCTTCAACAACCTTAATAGCCCACCATGCTTTTCCATCACAAACATCTTACTATTTAAGATTTAAGTATAAAAATTGTAAACTTAGCTATATGTCAATGAACACACTTGTACAGAGAGAGCTTAGTTTACTCAAAATACCATAGTTCATTCACCAGCTTACACAGTAAGCAGCTTTGTTTGTCATTAACTGATATTTATAAAAGAAAAGAGATTATCCTGATGTTACCTTGATGCAAGGCTAAGTAGCATCTGACAACAATAATATATATTTCCTTTTCCCCAGTTTCATACTGTCAGAATATTCTTTTTAGCTCTGTCACTTTATATTTACTATTAAAACTATGCCAAGACTGTGACTGCATCTCAAATGTAAATAGTGCACTTGTATATTCTATGGAATGTGATGGATTAGTAAAATCCTGTAGAGTGTTTTAGGAATAAAATACTGAATCTTTATCAAAGTGTTCAGACATAAAGTACATTATAAATTTGCTCATAGTAAAAAGGATAGAAACCCAACAGATTAAAACATTAATGTTTGGTCTTTTTTTTTTTTGATTCAAGTACATTAGGTGTCATTTTTTCCCCCTGTATGTTTTCAAAAGAATGACTTGTTCGTAAGAGGTTCAGGCAAGCTGGCGTTGCAAAGTTAATATAATCCTTTCATTTGCTAAACACCAAGAACTAGACTTCTACTGCTAGGAGTCTGCAGAATTACAAGTATTTGACTTACTTATGTTCGAGGAGTGGACCACAAATCTTAGAAAATGCAGGAGAAAGATCAAACTGTTTCCTTGAGCAGTTATAACCATCTGACCAGGGAAGCACCACCTAATCCCATCACTACTTACTTTTTTGCCTCTAGGTTATGCCTAAATCATGCACTGGAAATGACTTCTTGTCATCAACACCAGTGAAGAGATTCAGGCTGGCTTCCTTGGTGGAAAGGGCCACACTGCCATCATATCACCACCAAACGCCCTTCTGCCCCCTTGCCCCTGCTCTCCACAAGCTGCATCCTGGTTTTATCTGCTCAATAATGATTTATTGCACAACCTGCTTTCCATGTGACAGCAACGGTGGCAGGGATCTGCAACACAGCACAAAATTCTCAGGTCTCCCAGTAAATTGTTTGAAGCCCATTAAGGAATGAAGCACTTACAGAGACTTGCACATGAAAAAAACAAGTATTCTTTACTTAAGCTGTTCACAACAACACACAAAACTAACATTTGCTAGGGAATCAAGCTGACCTTCTTGTAGCTCATTGGCACCACACACTGGATTTTTCTCTGTAGAAACATCACAAGGTCATTATTGGTGCAAAAAGATTTAGGCTCAGGGCAGTTTGCAGAACCCTCTCATCCAGCAGCTGTGCAGTATTACCATTTTCAAAGGCAGAGCTTGAAGACTTATCAGCATTGCTATCTAAGGATCTTTCTTAGGCTATGTGATCCAGAGGTAGACACAACAAATTCTCATCTGTAAATGTCAGCACTCACTCGAGGCGAGCTTTGGTTTCCCATTAATACACAGATGGAGGTTTAGATCAGAGATCAAATGTCAGAGTCACCGAGGACAAGTTAAAACAGTTTAGATGGAAGCCAAAATAATACCAAAAAATATTCTCTCTCTCTTTTTTTTTTTTTTTTTATTAGATCTCAGGCTTTATACAAAACAAACAGAACATAATTTTAAGGTCCAGGGAATAGATGGAGGTGTTAAAGGAGTTCTGATTTAGAAAGCCCAAGAAAGACCAAGACTGACTGCTAACATAAATTAAGGCCAGCCTTGCTGCACCCAGAGGGGACTGCTGGCATATTTTGGGATGGTCAGTAGACAAATTCAGCTAAGAGAGTCTCAGAGGAGTTTGAGAGTCTCCACAGCATGAGTATGCTGTCAGAAGTTGCAGAAGCTGAGAGTTTCACTACTCGCACCCCTGAAGGCTTCTACTTCTACCAGATGCAGAGGAAGCTGGCATCTGCCTATCTCTCACCAGACAGAAAGCATGGCTGTGTTAGTCACTCCTACAACATGCTTGACCCAGGAATTGTCATTCCTGCTAGTCAGCCATTACGTTAGGGCTACAACAGGCTGAAGCTGGCCACAGTTTGGCATTAGCTTAGCAAGGAAATAAGGGCAAACTTTCCACAGCTGTGCAGGAGATAGCTCTGTTATGGCACAGCCTCATGCCCGCAAGCTATTCCGAGTCCCTTTTCCATATTTGAGCAGGCAGTTGGTGAACTTTTATCAAACAGTTAATGACTTCAAATTTTGTTTCAGCTACCTATTCATTTGGCACCCAGTCCACATCCTCTTGTGTGACAATAGTTGGCCATCTGTGTGAAGAAGGTTTTGAACTTGAGCTTCAAGCACGGCTGCAATCTTCCCAGCTATGCCATGGTAGGTCTTTCAGCTCTCTAGTTTCCAGAATGAAGCAGAAGCAGGGAAGTGGGGAGGTTGCAATAACAGCTTGCAAATTCGTCTCTAGAAGCAAGGAATCCACAGTCCAGAAAAAGCCACATGTTGCATTTCCTTGAAGCATTAGTGGGGGACAGAGAGAACAAGAGACAGGACTGGTACAAGAGCTGCAGCCATAGAATTACCTAGTACACTGGCCCTGGACACATATGGTATAGGTGAAACCTTGGATAAAAACATACTTGCATATACAATGGTAATACAGCAAGTGTCAAACACAAGTGCATGCTCATAAACAGCAGCAAACAGAGCTGTGAATTCAAAAGTCAGACCATAACATGCTGGGGGAGGGAAGCCCAAGCTCTTGGCATTGCTCTTCATGTTTCTTTGGTCTTGTATTTAGAATACAAGCAATAAAGAATCCGCATCGTAGTCTTCATATCTCTGTTCACAATATCTGCAGGTACATACACAAGAAACAACAAAACCAGATGGGAAGTATTAGCAATTCCTGGAATAGAAAGAGACTGCAACTGCCAAAGAATTTTCCACCTTTCCTCAATTATAATGTGAATTTAGACAATCTGACTGTAACAAGAAGCAACACAGGAACTATGGAGGTAGAAAATTATTTATTTATTAAATGAACTCGAGGAAAAGGGACCTTCACTGCACTCTCTTGCTGGAAGACAGGATAAATAATGCATAGTAAGATATAATTCTTCACCAGCACAGAACAGAGTAGATAGTTTGATAGGACTATTACAGCTATAGTTCATGATTCTTCTATGGCAGGAATCACATTGGGATCTACCTGAAACTACCTTTTGGTTGTACTGTTTCCACTGTGTTTTGCTGCCATTGGCTGGGTTTTTTTGTGGGTTTTTTGTTTGTTTGGTTGGTTTGGTTTTGCTTTTGTATTTAATAATTGCAATGGAAGAGGCTAGCTGATTTAGGTTTACTGTTTTTCTTACAGTGCTGTAAATCACCAGGAGAAAGACTAACAATGAAACACTAGTAAATGGTAGTAAATGGGATCCTTGAACAGTCTTTAATAGTGTAACTGTATTAAGTAGCCCTAAATCATATTAAATCCAATCACTAGCTGAGGATTTTCCCAGTGAAGCTATGGACTTCTGGATGTTGGCACTGGTATTTCTTACACTGATAAACTCTGAGTTTGAGGCAGTGCAAATATAGCCACAGGGAAGGAACGAAAGCATGGGTTTAACTCCTTTCATACAAAAGGTGGATCTCGGCACAGAGACCAACAGATTACTCTTTTCAAAGTTAACATAAATAGGTTTCCAAACTCTTAGCTCTATGCAAGATGGCAAAGAGCCCACAATTCATGCATGCTCATCATGCAAATTGCCAACAGCACCAAAGCATTAGTAGAAAGAGAAAACACAAGAAAAAAGAAAGTCCTAAACCATATCCTCCCATTTCCATGATGCTATGGGTTACATATGAAATACATGCACCCACTTGCTTATGAATAACAGAGGAAGAGGTAATGCTTTCTATTTTTAATGAAGATTTTATTTGTTTATTGAACAACAAGCTTTTGATGGGGTGAGGTCATGGGCCCTGTATATTACAAGGATAATAAGCAGTTATGGCCACATCTCTCATCCCACCAGGAGCTAGTCAAAAATTTTTCTGTGAAGCATTTTTGTAATTGAAAAATTGGACTCATCCAAAGGAAGCTTTTTTTTTTTTGTTTTTCCTTTTTCTTTTTTCCTGTGGTGAGGTGAGAGGGGAATGCAAATGTGCATTAACTTAGAGATAAAAGCATTCACTTGGATGTAGGAGATCAACATTCATCTCCCAGCTCTAAACTAGGCAGAACAGCAACCTAAAAACTATGTATTTTGCAGTGTTTCTGACTTTCAGGACATACTCTGTAAGGTGTCTTCCCACACGAAACAAGCTTGGTTTTAATGCACTAAAACTTTTTATGATATAGGAAAACAGCTTTCCCTCCTGCTTAGCTGCTATAATTTCCCTAGGAGCTGCCACTGTTTAAAAACTTTAACAAATACTGACTTATTAAGCAGTTTAAGTTTAGGGTAAAGTTACTAAACTTACAACAATCCAGCATTTGTAGTATAAAAAAACCCAAACCTGCTCAAAACAGTTCTCAGCTTTATTACTATTCATCCTGACTGAGAAGCTATGAGGAAGCCATAGAATAAAAGGCCACACTGCAGAACCTACTCTCTTCAATTACCCTAACTTTTGCTAAACAAGGATATTAGCAATTCTATTTCAGATAAGTTTCATGTCATGACTCACCTTCAGCATTCACAGAAAAATTCAGAAGACCTCCATCTGTCAGCAAGTCCAATGCAAGGTTAACGTTGTGAAGCTGATGATAAGAGAGAGATCAATCAACATAAAATATTTTCCACCCAATGGTGCACTGGCCAGGAGGTTTTAAAAAGTATTTCCCTAGTAGATGAAGATACTGATTCATAAATATGTACTCATATTCATCTCCTTAATTTGATGGAGCACTCTTCAGAATTTCTACCAATTATCATAAAAAAAAAAGGGATGTAAAATCCATCTCAAACAAAATGTATCCCATGAGGTGGGCAGAAGAATCTGTTTATTTGAAAATAGACCTTGCATGTAAAAACCTGGTGTTAATGGATGTTTCCATGGGGGAAACAGGCTAAGTTCATAACTGGATCTAATAGATGCAAGGGATTTATTTCTGGGGTTTTTTGTTGTTTTTTCTTAACATTGCCCATACGCTTACCACGTTTGGAACAAACAAAAAAATACAATAAGAAAAAGTTTCTCTGTATTTCATTCAGAATTTCAAAGATTAGAAATCTTCCTATCAGCTGTATTTGTGAGCTAGAAGTTTATGCTTTAACATATAAAGATGACTATACAGTAGTGATGATATTCTTAATATTACTCATGAAAAATTAAGCACATAGCTATGAATGAAGGCTAGGGGTTTTCTTCTTATTTTTCCTCATTTTTTTGTACTCTCCCTTCCCCACATAAAAGCAGCATCACAGGCATATGCAGTAGCCATGAATGATTTTTGAAGCAATATAACATCCCATTACTAGCTTCTAGCAGCTTAAGGGCAGTGGTTTACTTGGCTGGTAATTAGCAAGCTCCATTCCTCTAATGAAGTAACAAGTCCTAAACAAATTTCAGATTGTCTCTTCATAAATTCCTGAGGCTACCAAGCAATTTATCCTTTGGGAGGCACATCATAACTGCTGCCGTGCTGTTCCCTATTATCTTCTGACAGCAAGCACAGGGGTCCCCCATGCATAAGCCAAGCAAAACTTGTGTGCTCTGAACTGAAGAAACAGATTTACGTTTTACCTGTTTCTCTGGTTTACAAGTAACTGAGACTGACAGTTTGGATTCAGGCTTGTTTTCTTCCTCTGATAGTCAGCAGCCAGGAGAGCTTAAGCTCATACAAAACCTACACAATTTTCTGATCAGAATAAATAAATCAAACATTTCCTTAGTGAACCAGCGCAGGTAAAAGGGGCACACATTTCTCTCTGTAATGCATATGAGATTTACGAGGAATGATAACATGCAGATTTCAAAATGAATCTTTAAACAGAAATATGGATAATTGCCAAAGAAAGGCAACCTAGAAAAATAAGTTGTTTCATCCAGCTGTGCTTCCATAGTCAAAAGGGCTGGACAATTCTCTAGGATTTACAACCACACAGAGGTCAGGACATCTGAGGTATTTCAGCTCCAGGCTTGTTTCAGCAAAAGTACAGAGTTCACATAATTTTGATAAGCACGGACATCCTCCTTCATCATCTCCCTCTCCTGATTGCATAAAGTTGAGCCCTAATTTCTGCCTGACTTATTTTGTGAGTATATTCTTCGTCTCAGAATACACACCTTTCTATATACATGAGTGCCCAGAGCTGGGCTCTCTTTACAGTTACTTGTAAACTTCATTTTTTGGGTAATAAACACTGAAAACTCCTGCAACAAACCTAACCACACGCAGTGTTGTCTTCTTGCTCCTGTAGCTCGGTCACCTCCCAAATTACTGCTCCTGCTTCCCTCATCCCTCCTGTACCTCTGACATGGGCTCCTGCCCTCCCTCTTTCTTGTTGCTATTTCCTCCTCAGTATTAGTGCTTCCATCCCAATCTTCCCTTCTTGCAATTTATGAAGTATACGTACCAGCTTTGAACCACAGCCTTTCAGTCTGAATGAAAGCCGATGCACCACACCGATCATAACGGTGTGTGTGGCTGTCAACATTTTTATAACACAAATGACGTGTTTTAAATCTCAGCAAAGGTTACATTTTCATACTTGACTGTACCAATTACTGTCTAAAATGACAGGGAGTTAGAAAGCACAGGGGAATTGAAAGACGTATTTTATGTACAAACGACAGTTGAACAATCGTCACTCAATATTTTTAGTTACATTGTCATCCCACTTTTCATCTTGTAATGAACATCAGAGGAGAAACAAATGGTAAATACCACTCTGGCAAACTGTTCAACAGTAAGTCCAGTACTTGGAAGTAACATTGCTAAAATGAAATTACTAGGATGTAGGGAGTTGTACTGAACCAGTACCCAAACCCATTCTATTCCTCTCTGCCAGTGATCAGCATATGCAGGGTAAGAACTAGAGAGTCTGAGCTCTGATTTGTACTTGAAATGTAGAGGTATCTCATTTCTTAAAAGAGAAAGGTGAGGCTTGAATAGGGCTGATCCAAAATGAAAAAGGTTATCTATGAAATTCTGAATAAAAAAAAATATATTCATTGACTTTCTCTGGAAAAAAGTTAACAGAAATGTTGAAAGTCAATTGAACAGAGCAAACAATTTTGAAAACTTTGTGGAAGAGATGAAAGCAAAGAAAAACATCTGCAAGGAAATGCTTTGATATTGTTTGGTTTAATCATTCAAAATACATTTTCCATGTTCTTAGTTTTTAAAAAATCTGAGTACCTTTGTCAGCAACTGACAGCAATGGATTTTTGACAAAATGTAAATTCTCAAGAGCTTCCTAAACACAGAGCGGGGTTCTGGTCATGTCTTGATTAAGGTATATTTTTTAGGACAGCATAAGGAAACCTATAGGGATTCAGCTCTGCCATGCAAGAGGTGTCATCTATTTAAAAATATAATTTGCAGGACAGACTTATAGGAGATAGCATACCAATTCCCCAGCACTCAGAGCCTCTGTATTTATTTTGCTGGAGGGCTTCAGAAGCATGTACCTGCCAAATAAATGCAAGTAACAATATCTTGCCTTGAATGAGATAATTATTTAATCATTAATTTTGAAGACACCAATCTGTTCCAGGGTATTTTAACAGCATCAAGTGCCTGCATTTGTACTGTCCCAAACCACCATCTTGCAAACACTGTGCATGCATATGACTTCACATGCAGCAGCAGTTAAAACAAGAAGCAGAGCTCTTCACTGACGTAGGGAAGCATTAAATACACAAGATGTTTGAAGCTTCAAGCTCTAAGCAATTAAATAACAACCTACCATCTCCGTGGTGCTGGCTGGAGTCAGGAAGAAATCCCTTAAATTCAGAAAGTAACCCTCCAGTTGTCCAATTAACAGAAGTAAGATAACTCCATCTGCAAACTAGATGAAGAATGATCTGAATATTATTTATTATGTTGGCTCTTAGTAAATTACTCTGATTAATGTCATTCCAGTGATAAAGGAATTCAAATAGTACTCTGGCAACCAGACAGCCTAATGATTTAGCTTCCTCAAATTTTTTTACAGTGAACTTCATTTTAGTTACATAAGGCTTCCAAATTCATATTGGTAAAAATACAATCTTGTAAAAGGACAGATATTAAAACAAACTATTCCAGATGTGAAGAGACTTCAGAACCACCACAAGTGACAAACACGTAACTACAAATAAAAGAGAATTGTGCCTAGTGCCTGAGATTTATGACAAAACACATGCAGAACTTCCTTTCTTAGAGCTGGCCACCAGGAAAACCCAGAAGAGCACCGGAGCATGGCTCTGTTTTTCATCCACACAGCATAAATCACAGGGACTGTCACTGCTCTGAGATTTTAATGCCTGGAGCAAAGCAAGAGCTGTAGACTGATTTCTGTGTACATGTCTGAAGAAGTGAGGAATGAAAAACCATGAGGGATGTCCCCAAGCTTATTCCCCACCACCTGCTATCTCCCTGGAGAGGTGCAGAGAGGATGCTGCATCTCCCTGGCTCCACACGAGACACCGTCCACCCTCCCTAGAGGCAACAGAGGAGGACAGAGGAGATGGGATGGTGCCTCTCTTCACTGCTGCCCAGGGAGGTGATCCTGAGGTGTCTAACAAGCATTTCTTTTGTGATTTCATGGGCTCTAAAGCAGCATAATGTTCAGAGGACTTTTGAACCTTGAAATCCAATGAAAATCAGGCCTTACTATGGTGAAGCAAATCCAGCATTAAAAATCACTAATGACCAGCAACCAACTTGGCTTTCAGTTCAATTGTCAGAACACCTTTATTTCCACCCTGACAGAAAAAGCATCCACAGGAGTTGGACAGACTCTGAAAATTACTCCCTGTAGCATTCCAAGGACAGCATTTAATACAAAGCTATACTTTTTCATTACTTATTAGCTTCAGAAACTTCAGAGACTGAAGCCTGATATCTTAACCTGAAGCTAGAAATAATTGTTATGTTGCCAAATTACAAGTTATTACAACACAAAAGAGGAATCCTAATGGTGAGAGGAAATGCTCAAATGGTTGACAAAACATGGTTGACATGCAGCTTAGAGCAGTCTACCTGAGATTCGATGTCTTTCACATTTAATCCCAATTTTCCAACATGCTGGTTGACAAATTGCAGAAATACCTAAAGAAAACAGAAGGGGAGGAGAAGGTGAAAGAAAATATAACTGTTTTCAGTAAAGTCATTAATTGTTTTACCTTACACATTTTGATGTCTATTAAAAAAAGTAAATTACCTTTTTTACAGCATCCAGTTTATCTGGAGCACGGCTAAATAATTCATCAAAGGCATCATCTGCTGTATCAAAACAACATTAATTGGTATTATTTGGAATAACTGCCAGATCAGAGGTTTAAAGAGTCTCCAGGAGGAGAAAGGTGTTCAATCTTACAAGCCAAGGAGGAAAAGAGCAGAAGGGAGATGGGGAAATATCCTGCTTTGTCTTTATCAGAGGATAGGGTGACAGGCTTCCCTTCAGCCTGACTACATCAGAGAAAACCACTTACTTTAGTCAGCTCTGCAATTTTTGCCTGCAGAGATTCGCAACATTTCTGCTGGCACCAATGTGAGCAATAGCCAAGTTTCACATCTCTACAGTTTCTCTCTTTTCATTTATGCTTTAAGAAACTCTAGGATAAAATGCTGTAAACAGAAAAGAAGAGCTGTACACTTTACTGCTCTTCCCCAACAGAAACATAGTTACACCAAATTTGCAGAAAAAACCCATCTCCTTTCTTCAAAAAAAAAAAAAAAAACCCACAACCTACATACTGGGTTTGGAGATACTGCCCTTCCTCTGAAAATTCACAGACCTCACAAATGAGCAGTGCTACCATCCAGTTTAAAGGCAGGTGCTGAGCTGGTGCTAGTATGAGTTTAAAGATTTCCAAGGAAATGAGATTCATTAAAGTCCCTTTTAACACCCACTCTCACCTCCATTTCCAGCCCAGGTTTAGCAAGACCAGGATACATCTCCTCCTGGTAACGTGGCCACAAGACTGCTTTTGTTCAAGTATGAACAAAGCATTTGAAAAAAACCTAAAAATCAAGGGCACTCTCGTAGCATAACTAAATGGAGAACCAGTTTCTATGGTAAAGGAAAGCAAAGGCAGCTTGGCTTAAGGAAGATTGCTCCCAAGAGCCAGTGACAGAGACGCTTCCACTGCACAAGGGTTTCCTCAGGTTTCTGTGTTCTCCCTGTTACTGACTTGCTGAAGAAGCAATGTCAGGGAATAGGAGAATCCATCAGACAAATCACCAAGCAACAAACTGAAACCTGCAACGGTCCGGCAAACTAGAGAGCCCTCTTCTGGAGCCGCACTTTGGGATTTCTCTCTCTGTTAAGCAAACTGTGTTAAAAACAGAGAGTGCACATTTTGAAGAGTGAATTGCAGTTTTCTCTTCCCAGCAGAATCAGCCCACTGAAAGAAGCACCTAATTACAGGGTGTTTTTCTGTCACAATTTCAGCCCACGCTTAAATATCACTCAGTGGAATAAGTGATAAATATGTATTAAATGATATAGTTTGCACCTCTGCAAAGGATGAAAACATTAACATAAAGGGTACGGCAGAGAATTAAAAATCATAGAATGCATTGGAATGGTTGCCTCGATTCACTGAGGATGCAACCTGTGCCTTTGCAGCAAAGAGCAGATCACGCTGATGTCATCTGCACATATATTGCTTATGAATTTAGTTAGGCCTTTTGATTAGCCTAGGAACTTCTAATTGAGAACTGTCTGCCTTTGAAGAAGAGACACCCTGAAAACCTTAGCAACCAGATGGACTTAGAGATGATACTGGTTTTATGTAGTTTTGTACAGTCAGCTAAACAACAATTAGTGGTCTCCTTAAGTGAACTAGCCCCATTATAATACTACAAATCACATCCATAGGTCAAAAAGACCCTTGCCCTGGTGACGACCCTTCCCCTGAGCATGAGTAGTAGTGGAAGTGTGGAGTCAACAGTATGATAACTGTATGTAAATTACTAATCAATCATCATAAAGAGGGTGGGCTTGTAAATTATTAACTTTGTAATAAATACAACACAAGAGAGTTTCATTTGGTGTGCTGCATTTGTGGGAAACTACTCTGCACCCAGCTCTGCACAACCCTGGAATAAATAAGCAATGTTTTTCCTGTGTGTGAGTTGGACTTACTGCATACCGGCTGAAGAATCTGCTTTTTTGGAAAACACTGAAGCCTGAGCAGCACCCAGACCTTCTGCAGGCTCTAGGCACACGGACATTTTTCACCTCAAGTGTCTCACAGTCCTCAAAAGCCCTAATGGTAGAAACTCTTGGGACGCTGGTTTTACTGAGCTGCCATCCATAATCGAGTACCAATAGATTTCAAAATTTGCAAACTGTGGAAAGGAAACTACATCGAAACTGGTAGCAACGGGAATCACAATTCTCAAGCCATTATGTTCATAAGTAGTTCAACGGTGAATTAGGTCAACCTGTAAATCCAAGACATATTTGCCCCCATACAGGTCTTCTCAGTTGGGTCATCAAAGCACTTTTTCATTTCTTGTCCCACCTCCCATCTGTTGCCTGTAGTCCACAGGCAAAGTGACCACCCCATTTCCCAACTATATTGTGTTGATATGAACACATATTAACAAAAGACATTTGGAGAAAAACACTAGGAGAAATCCATGAGCCTCCATTAACTCTAGTGAGAGCATACTGATTTTATCATCAGGTAAAAATGGATCAGAACATGGTGTATAATAGCACATAATAGCAAAACACTGAATTTGGCAATGCCAGTACTTACTTGAGTGCGCTTCTAAATTCTCTCTAAAAGTGCAATAAAAAGCAGGCATTAGAAAAAGCTTTCAGCAGAACTAATCTGATTCATAAGCAAAGCTTATCTGGGCTACCAGCTATCTTGTAAAGCAGGAGATAAAGCACAAAGCACCATTAACTGTATGTCAGAGTAACTTTCCAACAGAGATTTTTAAGTACACTGTGTATCTGTATAGGCTTTTGGAAGTATATGAGATTTTAACTGGCCCACAGACCAATAAACAATTTATAAGCCAACCCATAACATTCTCTTCCAATAAGATGTTCAAGATATTAGAGATTGAAGATGTTCTAGTACATAAAAGATGATAGTAGGAAAATCCATTTCTAGTTCTTGGAATGCTGTCCCTAATTTCTCAGTATATAAAAGGTATCCTTCTACTTAACTCCTTTAATAATGGCAGTACCTCACAAACTCAGCAAGCTCACGTTTCTTTCACAGTAAAAGCAGAAAAGAACTGTCTCATCTCTCTTTATTTAATGACACAATAGCAATAATTTAAAAGTAGATTTAAATCACTGCAGCTTTAGAAAATTTCCAGTTTAGTCTGGGACAGGTAAATTTACAGTACTTACTTTTTATATTTGTTATTATATTCCATTATATTCCACGGCAATGACAAGTACTAAGCCTCAGAAATAGTCATATACATTATTTTAGAGAAGTTTACATAAAGAGCAAAGAATTATATACCATAATACCAATTCCGAAGAGGAAGGAAAAAAAAAAGGAAAGAAATCAGAGAAAAAGTTTGCATGCCTATGCATGCCTGGGTTTATGCTTTTTGTCATCATCATAATCAGAGCTATTTTTTTCCAAGAAGGAAAGCATTGAGAGTATTTCCTTTCTGATTGACAGTGTGAAAACCAGATATAACCCTTCTTACTTGTTTCCTGTGATATATTCCATTGCATTTGTTGTCTTTAATCCTCTGGAGGTGTTCTGTTAAAAAGACAATAAATATTTCTGGGTTTGTTATACAAAAAAAAAAAAAAAAAAATTGTAAGCATTACTGAGTCTTTCATGAACTGTTTGCAGCCTTAAATTATTACCAAAGGGCATTTATTCAGAAGTCCAGTACAATTAGTACAGGCACTTTGAGAGGTTGCTCCTGCCTTCTACTATATTCGCTCTTCAACCAGAAGTTACTTGCTTCCCCATCAGAGGAAACCAAAGGAGAAGCACATGCTCTCTCAGCTGGTGAGGTTCGGAGGCTGGCATGTTCACTGAGAGACTAGATGAGTGCATTAAGCTGCTCTGGGCCAGCAACGATTTCCTTGCACACCTCACTGCATTAAGGGCTCCTCAGTTTTCAGCACAGGAGGTGCTCTGCCTTATAATAACCTCAGTGAATCCCCTCTGCAGTGGACAGAGGTTTGTCAGGTTGCTCAGATTCGGGTTGGCAATTCTTACCAATTTCTGAAGCCACCTGGGATTTTTGCTTATGTCCTTCTATCTTTGTTTTTTTATATAAATTTTAGTGCTCCACAAAAACACCAAAAAAGCAATTCTCCAACCCAACTGACAGTCTGAAGAGATACGAGAGGATGGGCATGCCTGCTGCATTATCCAGCCACCTGGCAAACATCTCAACACAGAAGGGTCTTAGGTGTTTGCTGCTCTCCCCTTTTTCAGAAGTGAAAAACACCCTGTTTCCATACTGAATCAACTCCTTTGGGTTAACCCACTGATGAAGAGGAGCACACCTAGACCTACTAGGGCAAGGGCAGGTCCTTCCTGCAGCCACGTGTCACAGAAATGACAGGCCTTGTCTGCTATCCTTTGGGCTTCCTCAACATTTCCCCCTTCCCGTCCTCGACATCTGTTCTGAGGTGTGACTTTGTGGGCTTTCATCACGATTGACCTAATGATTACCATTCCCATCAGAGGGATTGATTTCTCCATGAGGAATCATCTCCATTGCCACTCCTCTCTCTCAGGGTTAGCAGCCCTTTCCAGGGCTGCAGTTTCACCTCCCAGTTTCTGTGCAGCTGAGACACTTGCAGACTCATAAGGCACTAGATGGAGCACTGCTTTCCTCAGAGTCTGGGTTGTCACTGATCAGACCTACGTGACAGGAGCATGGGCAGCAATGAACAATTTAGACTCCCATTAGATACCAGAGAGACCACTCCTCTGCTGAAAAACTTGGCTGGGACAGGGCCACAGTGGCTACCTTTGCAGAACCAAGCCCCAGAAGCAGCAGCTGTCCTTCCAGGACACCTTTAAACTTCCTAAAGTGACACATGTAGCTCAAGGGCAACGCTTTATTTTGGTTCCTGTTATGAACATCCAAATTGGGAAAAGTGCTAGGTCATGCCATACAGACCATGTGCTGGGCTCCCACCACCACTGAATTGCAAACCCTCTGTTAAAACTCTAAGCACAGTGGTGCTAATTTTTGCATTTTTACCCTTTTAAAGCTACAGCATCTGAACTGATAACAAAATCATGGTCTAGTTCAGCAAACTTAGAAATTAAAAGGTACAGTTCACAGAAAACACATGTATCTCACAGCTCATACTTAGAATTATGTCAGCATAATTCTAAGTCTTGTGAAAGGTGTCTAGGATCTACTGTAACAAATACTGAAACTATAATTACCTCAATGGTGATTGTTTCCACTTGAACATTTGGAGGCATGGCCAGGTTGGGCTGGAAGTGCTTTGCTATTGCAACCAGAAGATGCAGTGTGCTCAGTAAGTCCTTTGTCAAGATAGCTATTCCATGTAGACAGAAAACAGTGTTTAGTGTGCAAAACAAGTAAACCTCACTCTAAGATCATAAATTCTCCCTATGCAGAGGATCCCAAAGTCAGGGAGGGCCATAACACAGGTGGGACATTAGATGGGGTTTCTATAATATCCCGATTCAGTAAGAACACACCTCAAAAGTCCTTTTTGTGAGACATACCCACAGATGCTGAGGGCTCTTAAGAGGTCCACAAGCTACACACTTAAACAACGTAGTTTGCATGACCCAGTCAGGGTCAGATATTCCTGTTTCACTGCTGATTCAACTAGCAATTGAAAACAGGTGGTTTTATTACTGCTCTGCCCCCCCTCTGCCTCATAGCAGCCTTATACCAGAGGAAGCCCTGTGATGGATCATTTCTTTCCAATTTCACTTTTGCACCTACATTCCACACTCCATTTCAGCTGACTTTCTTCCAGTTGCAAACACTTAGCCACAGCTTCCAGAATCACAGCAAGTTTCTGTCGCTGTTTTTTTTCTGTTAATGCAATCTTGTCAACATCCAGCTTGAGAGATCCTAGGTTTTCTTTGACAGAGTCCACAGCAAGGAGAATGTATTTTAGCACCACCATAGGAAAAAAATAATAAGAAATTAGAAACATAAAATGACAGCAAAGAACACCAAGTCTTGTTTTAAATGTTCAGTAACAATAATTTCCACAGACCCACATGCCAAAGCTGTATGCCTTGTCAAACTCCTGCTCTCTTTGAAAGCCTCAGTAAAATCAGTGAATCTCTGCAAAAGAGAGAGGACTCAAGTCCTTCCTTGCAGCATCGCCCCCCCTACCCTAGAACTCCATAACCTAGTGGAAGCTACAGGAATCCAGTGAGTGAATCTTTCCTGTAGATGGGGTACAAAGGTAGTATCAACTCACATTTGTAGAAGAAAGCTCAGCAAATTGCTCAGGCAATTAAACCATGAAAATAAGCCAATCCTGTTCACCTTGCTGCCCTCAGCCTTGGTGAAAGGAAGACATGATTTGAAAGACATCCCCAAAGAGAATGAAAAGGAAAAGAAAAATGAATTAGGAACAAGAGAAAAGAAGAAATAGACCAATAGGCTGTTTCAAAAGGTCACACATCTTGGGATATGCACCTCATAGTGTAGAGAGACTTGTTGATTTACATCAGTTCCAGTTCAGTGCTTTAGACCTAGAACTTTTTAATTTTGTGGAAGTTTTGTTGTTGTTATTTTGTTTGTTTGTTAGTTGTTTGTTTGGTTTTGTTTTATAACAGGAAAACATGTAAATTAAAGTGCTGATTCCAGCCAATGCTTCTGGTAGCATCACAAGACACTTTTGTGCCCCTGGCTTATGAAGCCCTTCTTTCCTTCAGTGGCTCTGTAATTTCACACTTCAAAGTAAACCTTTTTATTATGTTAACTAGCAGGTAAAAAGACTTTCTTAGAAGAAAAATAAACATATAAAACCAAAAGCAGATCATCAGGCATTTGTTCAGAATTGCAATTATCACAGATGGTTCACAGTGCAGTGCTTTCTCTACTAGCAAGAAGTGAGACTCCAGCAGATCACTGCTATTGCAATTTGTGAGATTTATTCTCTATTCTGGAAGTTCCTCCATGATGTGTTTGTGAGCTAAACTCAAAGCAGCAGCTTACCCAAAAGATGATGAAGTACCAGCCCATCATACAGATCTTCTTCCAAACTTTTAACTACTATGTGTTCCTCTTTCAGTGTTGTGTTAATCCAGTCAATCAATAACTGTGGAAGAAAACAAAGCAGATGGCAATTATATTCCTCTTGTTTAGACAGTATAGAACTCAGTGTTACACTGTGCTTCACCTTCCTCTAGTCCATTATCTCACATCCTGGCTTGCTTTCAACCTCCACTTCCTTTGTGCTTTTTAGGTTATTTTTTAAAGGGAAGTTAAGTATCGGTTCTCTCTAATTTCCAAGTGAGATCGATGTCTCACAAGTTATACAGATGGAGAGACAGAACCTACTCCCATTTCCATCAGGAAAAAGGCTGCAGAGTACATTTCACAACCCCTGCTTTCATTAAGACATCACAGAATTCACACAAATTCAACTGTAAGACAAAAGCTTCTAAGAAAAGAGGCTTCACTCATTCTGTTGGTTGTTTCTTTTAGTCGTCCATGTTACTAGCACTCCTCCCTTTTTGGTTTATTTTTCTCTTTGCAATTTTGTACTAATCTGTCTCCAAGTACCTTTTGGGGAGAAACCCCCCCATGTTTTCATTTTGCTTTCTTATGTGGCAATCCTTCCATCGCCCTTTCCAATATCCTTCCTGCCTTTGCAAGGGGAAGTTGCTCAGGAAGCAGAACTGAAAAGTGGTAGCCTTAGCTGGCTGTTAACAAGAACCTCTGGAAAGAAGGATGGGTATTGCTTGTACTGCTATTATTGCTACAAGTGAGTGCCTGGAGTTTGTTGTGTGGATGATATCCTACTCACTTGCTGTAAAAACAGGAGAAAATCCATTGCAGATCCCTGTAAGTTAGCCAACATTAACAAAAAAGGTAAAAGGCAGTTTGAAAAAAACCAGCTCTCTCTGAGATGCTTGAAACCACACAGGAAACACACAGTTCAGGCAAGTGCCAGCACCAGGCACTTGCCTGAACTGAGAAGCTGTCAAAGTGTTTGCAATATGCTTCCTCAGCTAAGAAGTAAAAGAATTTTCTAGAGCAGAAAGCTGTGCTTCTCTGCTAATGCTTGCATGTTAAGACCTGGTGATGCTTTCTGTGTGAGGGACAGAGTGGTACCCCAAACATAATGGTACAACAAGACAGAAGTCAGAACAGCAGAAAGTACTCCTGAGTACAGATCTGTGAGATACCTCATCTGCTACCGTGGCTCTGAACAGCCACATCTGCAGCCTGCAGCTCACACAACTCTGCTTTCAATCCTCTTGTTGGGGCTCCACTCAGATGCAGAGCGGAGCTTTGTGTCTATAAATGAGTAAAAAGGGCAAGGAGAAAAAGGAATACTTCAAGAAGTTTGCTACTGATTTCCAAATGTAACCATCTTCTACTTTACGTGCAGCTGGATATTTATAGTTACTATAGTGAGCCATTTCACATTCCTTAGCTCCCCAAAGCACCTCTAAATGACAATGCAGTGGCACGGAGGCTTTCTCCCAAGTGAGTTTCTTTGCGTCCCTTATTCTTCTCTTGAAGATACCTCCCCATTCCCTCTTCTATCCCAACCATTTCTCTAGAGGAGCCGTGAACACTTTAGATTAAAAAGGTAATCAGTGTCACCAATGGGCACAGGATTACCTCCCTCGGGACCCAATTTCCATCTCCTCACTGTACAAAGAAAAGAAATTAGACAGTGAAGAACACTGTTCCAGGAGTCGCTGACAGGAAATGGATTAAGCACTGAAGTTCACATAAATCTTCACAAACTGAGGAAAGCTCTTCATTTTTGGCAGTCTGGAAAGAACAAATTCACTGTCTCTGTGGACAACGTAATTACATTTTGCAGCACCACCTTTCAGATTTTCTCTTTTGTATAAAAACATTGTGAAAGCCTGACACAAAAATTAAATCTCTTTGATCAAATGTGCACAAAAGTTTAAGAAAACATAATATAGGAATGCAAATTTAGAACACCAAATTTATCAATGCCATATAATACACACAACAGCATATAGCCTAAGCTGTTTTTCATTATATTTAATAACAATTTTAGTATCTCCATAACGCAAGTGCTGGTCTCATAAGAGACACACCACTTTTCCTCCTGGAAATGTCAGTATGCCAGCCTTCCCCCGGGCTGTGCCATTAGAGAAACACGGTGATTGAATGCACAGGGGAGATTTTAAAAATTATTTGGAAACAAAGTACTTTCCCATGAAATAGGATTTATCCTTCACAGTTACCTCAAGTAGACAATGCGCCATACAACAACTTGAAAGCTTTTCTCCTGAATTCATGGTGACTTGCATTCCCTTCATCCCTCCTCCCTCTGCTCTATGCTACCCTCATCAGGCTGCATCACAGCTGAGCCAGCTGCCATGTGAGGTAGAAGACAAGACAGAATACTGTTGCAAATCAGCACAGCAATCCTAGAACTTGTTAGCATGGGATCAGGGAAGCAAAGTTGCACCTATCCAAACATCTCTTTTTAGTCTCATCAAATGCTGATGTGGATTTGGGTTTGGTTACAGTCCACTGTTCCAGCTGGAATCTGATTTCCATTACACTGTTATTCCAATGAAGTAGCAACCAGGTACTTCTGGTGTGGCTCATCCACACATCCCAATTTAGGAGAGGTATCATATAAGAAGGAACTCAGTTTTTACTTCTACACTCCATTTTACACACAAAAGTGACCACTCTTGGGTGATGCAGGCATTTGAGGCTTGGTCCTGTATGGCCTCAGCCATCTTGGCATGGTGCTTAAGCAAACGCACTGGTTCGCTTGTGTGGAGCCCAAGTGTCAAAAGAGGAGCTCATCCCCATCCACAGAGAGTGAGGGACTGGGTCCAGACAGTTGGCTAACTACAGGGCTGAACATTAACACAACAGGTTAGAACAACCTGAGGTGAAGGTTAAACAATACAGTAAAAGAAATGGTACCAGTTTTAATTCTTCCAATTTGGGACTGTTGCTCGAGGTCGGTTTTATGAGTGTCTTCTTCTCACCTATGAAAAGAAGCAAATGAGATTTACTACAATTCTCTGATTCTGTGATTACAATTATCAGATATGACTAATGCAAGTTTGCTGTAAAATCTGTTTTCAGTTTGGTATTACCCAATATGACTAACTGTCATATGCAGAAACACTGTCATTTCTTATTTTAACTGATTCTTTACGAGCAAGAAAAGGGTATACCAGACTATTAAGACTGTTGTTGGACATTATGCTTCAATGTAATTCAAATAAGTTAAGATCAAGACAGACAATTCTGAAAAGAGGGAAACAAACTTGGGCAGATCCTTGTGTGTGAAATTTAAATTTCAGTTGAAGAACCAGATAGAATTTGTTTTGCTTCTTCATGAGGTGCCTCTAGAGAGTCAGCAGCCAAATTACAAAGTTATACACATAGAGCTTACTCGCTGCTGACAAAACCATGGGACCACTGCTGAAAAATATGCAACTCATTTGTACCACACATTTTCTGCTTGGTTCTTCAGGTGATACTTTGGACCTTTTTCTGTCATGGTTCATAAAGTACATACCTTGAGCTATGACATTCTCATCCAGGAGCTGATTAAGTGCAGCAGGCTGTGTAAAAACATTTAAAAAGTCTGGATCCATTGTCTTTTCTCACTCCTGGCAAACTGGTAAAAATACAGAGGGAAAAGGAACACAAGTAAAGGCATGAAAAGATCAAAATTAGTGCTAAGAAGAAAACAAACAAACAAACAAACTGAAAGGTGTAGTGGTTTTTCAGTTACTTATTTCAGGACTGATGGATTGCTTTTTAAAAACAATCTGAAAATGTCTTTAAATTTATGTATAGAAAAAGAAGTTAAAAAGAATTTTCTTTTTTTTCCTGTTACTTGTCAAAAGGTAGGATAAAGCCCTAAAGTACTAAAACTTGTCTTATTTCTATCTAATTATCTTTCATCTGAATTAGATTAGTAAAATCCTATTTCAATTGAAATGAAAAAGCTTTCACTTCCAAGGTATCAATGGATATCTGCTATAAACATGACCAATACTTAATAAATATTAAATCAAGAATACAGTAGTTAAATTACTTAGACAAGCTTATAAATATAAGCAGTTTTCTTTATTAGACCAGCTGATAGAGCTGCAGGGAAACAAAGACATATTTCTGAGTAGACAATCCCATCTTCATCTTTGATTAAATTGCATGGCTTCTCAAAGACTTTGGGTTTTTAATGTTAAACAGGGATTGGAGAACAACTTCCCTTTCCAACCCAGATGTCTTCAAATGAAAGCAGCATAGCAATACATGATACAGTGGTGAAAATACCTTGTCAACAAACACAAAACTATGGGTGACTTTTCCCAAAACAGCTCAGAGCTGTGTTGGAGGACAGCAGAAGTCAGAGAAAGGAATGTGGTTGTTGGAGACAAGTGGAGAGGCTGCATAGCCACCTATACATGCTGTCCTACCAAACACGTAGCTGAAGTTCAACTCTATTACCAGCAGCTATCTACAAATAAGAATCTGGCAATGGTACCTCCTACTCTTTTAGAAGCTGTGATTGAAACCACTGTGCAAGCAGAGATGAGTCTGATTTTTTTTTTAACCATGGGTATGTTAGGCTGCGCCATGCTGCCTACACAGACAACACAAAATATAGAGCCAGGCTCTACAGGCAGCTTACATGGTAGGAAATGTTCAGTCTTAAGTGTTTGCTTTTGCAATCTTAATGTTCATGTAAAGGTTTTTCACTCAAGTCCACAAGGTTAAAAAAATTAGGATGCTTTAACTTGGCAGAGACTAAAACTCAATAAAAAGTTACAGATAGTAGAATCTGAACAGTCTCCTTTACAAACTGTATTATAGAACCATAGAATCATTTCGGTTGGAAAAGACCCTTAATATCATCAAGTCCAACCATTAACCCAGCACTTTAGTCCCCCACTAAACCATGTCCCTCAGCACCACATCCACACATCTTTTAAATACCTCCAGGGATAGTGACTCCACCATTTCCCAAGAAACAGCCTGTTTCAGTGCTTTACAACCCTTTCATTGAAGAATTACACAGAATTATCATAGACCTTTGAGATCATCAAGTCCAGCCTAAGACCTGACACCACACCACCTAGCTAGAGCATGTCACTAAGGGCCA
>JAAGNO010004886.1:43430-62425 GCA_033439905.1 Ceryle rudis
CCAGGGAGGTGGTTGAGGCCCCATCCCTGGAGACATTCAAGGTGAGACTTGACAAGGCTCTGAGCAACCTGCTCTAGATGAATATGTCCCTGCTCTCAGCAGGGGGGTTGGACTAGATGACCTCTAGAGGTCCCTTCCAATCCAGATATTTCTATGATTCTAGGATTCTGTGTTTGTTGCAACCAGCCTCAGCAGCACATCCTTCCAATTTGCCATTCAGAGCTGTGACTGACATGCTATTTTTTCCAACCTTCAGTATCCTGCACACATTATCAGTACTTGGAGATCATTGTAGGAGACAACTGCTTGAATATTGAGTGTACAGGCATTTCACAATGACATTTTTAAATAAAACTGAGGTTTAATTATTGACTATTGAAATGAAATGGCATAAATTGATCCTTCGTTCTCTATTACTGAGACAATGTCAATTACAGGTTTGTCTGTTTTAAAGTCAAGGGGTGTTTTATTTTTCCTCTGTCACCTGCTGAGGCAGTCACAAGTGAATCTGTCTTAGGTCAAGAGCTTAGATGATTGCACAACATTACGTTGCAATGCCACAACTACTGACAAAACACTAATTCTCTAAGTGGGTCATATCAGCTCACTTTTCCTTCACAAGTCTTGAAACCCTCTGGCTTCCAGATATCCCTGATACATGATATAAAGCATTAATGAGCTGCTAGTGGTCTATTGTATACAAACCAGCTTTAGAATATACATAAGAAACTCACCGATGTTACCAAATTTTTTCAACTGTTTTATTTCCTGTTTGAAAAGACAAAAGCCCTATTATGCATTATCTCAAATGTATGTCCTAGGAAAAGTTGTCTAAGTAGATCACACAAAGGAGGGAACAAAAACCAGGTGGTAATGTTCATGTTAATAGTAGTATTTCTGCCTTTAGAAAACCAGAATTAAAAAGAAAGAAAGAAAAAACCCAAGGAAAATATGCATTGTGTGCCCAGTTTAAAACTTCCTTTACTTCCTTGTTTAGTACCAGACCTTTCACAATCTATTTTCACTCATTAGCATCAGAAGCCATGTCATCTTAGCAAGAACAATCCATGTGGACACAGGAAGTCTTACAGTTGGAAACAAATAAAACCCCAAAACACCAAAAAAAAAAAAGCACCAGAAGAGTCCCTTTTCCAAAACTTACTATTCTTCTCTTCAGTAATTCTCCAGAAGTTCTTTCCAGGGTTGTCTCACGGCAGCTGTGATGAAATTTCAGGGGACAGGGGACTGACCCCCAGGCTCGGAGCGTCCCGTGCTGAAGCTGCAGCCTCCCATGCAGAGCAGCGCCGAGCACACAGAGTATGGCAGAGGGAAGTTGTGCCGTGCGGTACTGACTACTCTTAAAAATGAAACCACGGACGGATCCGGAACTTAACTGTCTATGTGCTTGGTCCCCGCTGGAGACTAAAATAAACAGAAATACAAATGCAGGAAATATGCAACCTTCACAACTCCTGAAATACCAGAAAGTATTAGAAAGATACGATCACTCTTCCTCGGTACTGCGTGGCATGGTCATTTGTTAGTCTGTGTCTGGGGCGACTCACAGTGCACTTTTTCTTTGTATATAATAATAAAACTTCCAACAACAGACAAAATCATCAGGCTACATTTACACCTTTTACTTATGGTCCTTTGAGCATTTTATAAAGCAAATCAGCACTAACTCTACCTATCTGGTCAAAGGAGAAATTTAGGCAGAAGGAGATTAACTGCTTTGTCCTTAGAGAGCTAGTTAGCCACACCAGGGCCCAAAATGCTCATCTGAGACAAGAGTTACATCCACTAGGCAGTGCTGCTGCTCTTCCTTCCTTTTGCCGTCACTGATTAAAGAGGGAAAACTCCGTATAGTAACCACTTTCCCTGGACCTTTTCTTCAGGTACCAATTGTATTTGTTTAACTCCTCTGGAAAGCAAAACCAACTCTGCAGTCCTCCATGAGATGGTAGACAGACACACTAATTAATCCGGTCTCATTTAATGCTGTTAAGGGACTGACTCCGGTGTTTAGCTCCATGCCATAGACAAGAACAGATAGTTTGGCACGAGCTAAATGGGACAAAATAAACTGGGTTGAAAACAGATTTCCAGCCGCCGTGAATTCTTAGTAACAAAGAACTTAACCCCAAATCCTTAATCAGAGGGTAAATGTAACTGTAGTTTCTAAGCAGGTAACATGCACAACAGTACATCAAATCAGAAAAGACTCAGAGCACCTTCTTACCTATGCAGAAGCACATGCCATGGCCTAGAAATGGAGTAAAGTGAAAAACAAAAGGAAGGTACAGTTGGAGGTGCTATTTGGAACTTCGCACAAATCCAATTTCACATCAGCAGGCAGAGGGAGCAGGAAGAATTAAATGTTCCAAAATCCATCTCTAATTACAAGATCTTTCCCTATTTCAACTGGCAACTCAAAGGACTTCTCTCTTGACAGCCTTGTTCACATGTACAGCATGTCAGCGACAGAGCAAGTATGAAACACACATGAGGGGCAAGCACCTTTTTTCCTCAAAAAAATGATGTTGCCACCAGTGCATGAAGTATCCAGTCTTCTGTAGAACAGCACAAACAAGTTCTGTGTCAGAGCTGCATTTGATTTCATGCATTTCCCCCCTCCAGGAGTCCTTCTGTACATTCCCAAAGCACATCTCATGCACACACACCCCCCCCCGCCCGCACACACACCTGGCCCTCGCACAAAAATAGCCACTGAAGAACAATTCAAGGAATCAACAGCACTCTCACCAATAACAACTTCTGATAATGCATTTTCCTGCTTCTCCACATGGCCTTGCTTTATTGGAGATCCACTCTATGGTCTCCTCATACCAAAGCAAATGGAAGCAAACAGGCATTTTCAATGTCACTCCAGACTTACTTGGGCTTCTGCTTCCCAAGGGCTCTGTAGAAACATAGGGGACTTGCTTTGGCATGCCAAGCTTCCCTCCTTTGCAGAAGAACTTCTAATGTTAAGAGTCTCCTAAGTATCCTAACAGTATCAGAGAGCGTCATTCAGTTACTTTTTTTCTTGGGAAGAAAGAAGGTAAACAACTTGATCAGGTCCAGTAGTTTGGCAATATAAAAAAATAACCCTAAAAAAACCAAACCAAACCAAAAAACACACCCGAAACAACAACAACAACAACAAAAACCCCAAAGTGAAGCAGCTGATGAAACCACTCCTTTGTGTCTGCCCAATCTCATCACCTATACCAGGGACAGAAGCCTGAGACGGCTGCTTTGCTAGGTCTGCATAGATCCTCATATATCTAATCCCCTTGATGAAGATGACTGAAGCTCACCTTTCAAATTTATTCCCACACACGTGTTCATTTAGCAAAGAAAAAAAGATGTAGAAGACCAAGTGATCCTTATTTATTTATTTGAATAAATATTACAACTGTCACAAACCATGCATAACACTCCTGCTGTGATTTTTAGCAAACATAGCATTGCATTGTCACTTGCTTACAGTACACAACTCTTGTCACAAAGCTGGATGTCTCCAGCATAATGACAAGTCCAGAATCTTATCTGCAAGGCTGGGTTTTAGTAGTTAGAAATCCAGAGTAAACACTGTGAAAAACAGTATAAGAGACTCTTGAAAATACATTAATACTGAAAGCACTGGGGTGTGGGGAAGAGGGTTAAGAAATACTACAGGTTTAAACCAATTTTTAAAAATCTGCCACTGTTGGTTTTTCATCTTGAAAAATAGGATGTAGCTGAAGGGCATCCTGGCTTATTCTGTGGTAGGACAGCTCACTGAACAGAGTATGTCAAGCAGATGCACCTAAAAGGCAGGTTGTATGGACTGGAAAAGAGAGTCATTCATTAGGTACTTACAAATGGGGAAGGTTTAACACTGCAGAGCATTCAGCATTCCAGGTGAACTCAAGAGCATTCAGAGCTACCCCAGTGGCACCCAGGGAACATACCTAAACCTCCAGTAATACAAAGAGTTAAAGAATAAAATTTTTAATATTGACTTATGTTTTTGAGAGGAAAATAAGTATCATGTATATGTAACAGAAAAGCATGATAAGAGCATGTGTTTAGAGATTTACCTACACTGCTCTTCCTGGAAACTGGACTGACTGAAATGAAGCTCCAACTCAATTAAATCCACACTGCTTCAAATCCTGTTATCAATAAATACAGTGTCTACAGGAGTCACCTAGCTAGATAGCAAGAAGCCAAGGAACAAAAAATATATTGTCCCTGTGCATCATTTACCAACCAACTTCAAAACATAACAAAACAGGGTATGACACCTGCCCCCAACCTGTTCAGGGCATCACGCCTGCAGTCCTGTCTGCCAGGGATATTAATGTAAGGAATGCTAAAAGACACCAATGCCTCAGGTTGTAGGAGGAACTAGTTTCTGCAGAGAAACCAGAAGCACATTACTGAACAAAACAGAGACTCTTTTAAAACATGCCATGAAGATGCCAGCTGTATAATCCCAACTCCCAAAGTCAAACTGCTAATGTCAATCTCCTTTTCTTGAAATTTTCTGTTAATATTACTTGCAGTTTCAAAAACTATTTTCTCTGGAGGTCCTTCTGAGCAACTTGGGAGACTATAAACAGCATTGGCATTTCTACATCCCCCGAAGGAAGGCGAGTGGAATGACAGCTACTTAACAGGCTTGTTTCCCACAGACAACACTGTATTAAACTAAAAGTTTAAGAGACCTTTCAGCTCAATCACCTTCTGGTCTCTTGATACCCCTATTTCACAGTATGAAATACAGACCGATTTCATTAACTTGCCAGGAGGACTGACCCACCAGGCCTTTGTGTCTCTGCAAGTCTTCTCTTCTCTAATTGTTAGCATCGTGGTAGAGTCTAGTGGCCCCATCTGAAATTCAAGTGCAATTGTTCAAGGTTGTGCATAAACAGCGAGAGATCATCTCCCTCCTAAAATACAGGCAAGCAGTGATTCCCCACAGTACCTTATAGAGTAGAGGAGATCTAATTTTTCATGGAAAGAAATGGCAACTTCCTTCCATCTTTGTTTTGCATGTGCAAATGAAGGTGACCCAAATAATTCAAATACTAGAACTCAGAAACCAAAAATGTGACACAAAGAAGCAGAAGCCCATTTCTCTCCCTCTGATATTAAAAGAAACGTTTAAGGGGGGAAACAGAAAATCCCAATTGTACAATTACACCATTCAAATAGCACATTTCCTCTTGAACTCAGAAGAGTAAGGTGTAATGTTTGGTGTAAGAAAACCATTTTTAGGGAAAGAAGAGGCCTACTTAGTACTGCAGGTCCTGTTTTATCTGCTTCATGTTTGGATCACTCTGCTTAATGTTTCACACAAAGTCATGGCTGCCCATCAAAGAAAAGTTGCTGCTGTGAGACATAAAAGTGGTAGTTAAATCTCTTCCCTATGCACTCCCAGGAAAGGAGTGCTACTATTTGTACATTCCACAAACAATTTACTCTGCAAATTACAATCCCATTTCCTTCGCACAGCTCTCCTCAAAAATCTACTCTACAGCTCATGTTCCAGCACAGCCTCCTTGTACCCACTACTGCACCTAGCACATCACCAGCCAGAAACAGCTCTACAGATGAATCCTGTCAAGTACTACAAGGTAACTAGAGTCTACTGGGAAAATCTAGCAATGATTTTTTAAAACAGATTCCCACTAAAATCCATAACAGCTTAAAAGACTACAGGACTAGTCCAGAGCCTAGCAGAGAATGGCACAGGGACACTCAATGAAATCCCTTTAAAGCATAACTCATCACTGAAAAGCTTCACATTTGAGTGCCAACCATTGGCCTGCACTATGTATGCCACATGTCTTGCATAGCCTGGTTGCAATCCATAAGTACAGGTAAGCTCTTCTTTATACAGGAATTCGGTTTTACTCTTTAGGAAATAAAATACATAAAACTCTGTTTATGAAAACCTGACCCTCGGAACCGTACAGCTGCCAATAACTCTTATCAGGAATGAATGTGACTCTTTAACTCAGCTACATGAAATGAAGAGTCAGACTTTAAACTGACAAGCTCATTATTCCCCATGTTTGTTTCAGAAAGGACTGGGGGCCAAATGTATTTATCCAGCCTGTCTATTTGACCAGCTCCTGACAGACCCGATTGAAGCTGCATGTTTAATGGATGACAGTGGCTCTAGCAACCAAATTTCTTCTAGAAAGGAGATGATAAAATAAAAAATAGACATCAGAAGATTAGCTGGTCATCCTATTTCAAGACTTATTCTGTGTAAACACTGAATGGAAATAACACTGAGTAACACGAGGTTAGCACAAAACCTGAATCTTTTGCCATTAGCTTCAGATAGTATCTGTAACTCCTCTCAGTCTCACCCACCCAACAGAACATATAAAACCTCATTTAACAGAAAAGGCTCAGCTTCTAAATAAATTCCAATTATGAGTTTCTATTGCTAACACTTAAGCCTGGAAAAACATCAAATACCAGTTGCAATCAAGGAGTATGCAAAATAAAGTCAGAGTCGCCAGCCACGAGGAAGGTCTCATGTTTTCCCCGCTTATTAAAGTAGTTAGTGGTATATTTCCTTTATCAAAAGAACATCTGTTATTCATAACAAACCACAGACCCAACACTATCTTCTGGTATAAAGTGGGAAACATCTACACATTTTAAAGTGATCTAGAGAATACACATGCATTATTTTTAGTGGGATTGTCATACAAACAGCTACAGAGAGACCACGTTAACTGTAGAAAGAATGCATGAAGTATAGCATAAGGCACAACGGGAGCGTGCAGAGGGTGTGTTTATTGCAATTTCTGCCTAAGGAGGCTGGAAGGATGAAGACCTCAGCAGCTTCCAGGATCATTCAACGTTCTTGTACTTTGTGAACAGGTTGTATAGAACCCTGAGGGTAGACTTCAGATCCAAGTTGACAACATCTGTGGAAGAAAAGGAGAAAGTCTTAATTTGCTTTTTCTTCTCTCTCAGTTGTCCTCAAAGGAACAAAAGTTCCCACATCTCTGAGCCAGAGGGACCAGCAACAAAAAAAAACCAAAACAACAACCCACACAGAGTTCTGTTCTCCTCAAGTCAAGCTTTTTAAATGTTTCATATGATGCACTTCACCATAGATTCACAATAATACAGCTAACTTCTCTGGGAAAACAGAAGAACAGTAATGCCCTTCCTCATCTAAAATCAGTTACAAAGAAAACAGACTTCTGTCTGAGACCTGGTATGAAGGCTTTGGGAAATCCTACCAACGATTTCAATGGCCACTGAAGCAGCAAACAAGTAGCCACACACATCATAGAAGATACTCAACCTCACACACCTACCAGTCTGTGATGTTACAGTCCATGAATAACCAAAGCCTGAATTCTCTTTAACAGACTCAAAGCTTTCTATTATCTAATAGCTCTTCTTACCATGCCAGGCCAGGGAACAGGTCTGGAAAAGTCCCCAACAAAAAGCTTTTCTGGTAGCACCTCCCAGCCCATTACTATAACAAAATGCCAGGAAATACCACAGATGTAATCCAGGGACTGTGTGGAGAAGCATAGCACAGAGAAAGCTGAAGAGGTGGAAAGGTTGGATATAGTGTTTAAGAAAGGAGAAGGAAGCAAAAAATACACAGTAGACAATATATTTGGAAGCAAAAGTAAGGAAGAGCAGGTAATTTAAAAAACCATTCAAAGAACTAGGAAGACAGCAAACAGTTTACAGGCTAAGTACAATTAATGTGAGATCGGGGGAAATGCCTACTACATGTTTTGAAAATAAATTGCCAGGACATCTCCACCCTCCCCTCTCACACTGGGTAACACTCTAACCCCCACGCTTCATCTGGTATTTTCAGTAACCTCTCAAACTGTTCTTTCTACCCTTTTTCCTGTATTATTTTATGTATGTCATCTATGATTTTGTATTTTGCATTTGCAAAAGAATCTTCTGCCCCAAAGGAAAGACTCTAACTGCTGTGAAGTAGTACACTGTGAAAAAAGATGTCTCACTTGGATAAATGAAATATGAAACATATTTCTAATTTTTCCAAGTGTCATAGAAAGTTGCTTACTATCATAGCATTCTCAGTAAGGTAACAGCCAGAATTAGCATTGGATCCTCTGTACCAAGACCCAGATCCCTCAGAGATGGATGTAAAATGTCAATTTAGCCACGGGAAACAATACTTTGCAGCACCCATGCATTTCTAAAGCTGGGAAATCAAGGAAAATATCTGCAGAAGTGAGAACTACCAGCAGATTTGACCCACTGATGCTGGCAGTCACTTTTGTTTAGTAAACAATTAAACAGAATAATGCTGGCACTATGAAAATGTCCAAAAAATGGCCCTACCAGTCAGTTCTGTAGTGGTGGTCAGAAATTTGTAGTGTGTACTTGTCCCATTTCTCCCAAAGGGTTTTATTTTCCCTATGCCTCCTATTTTCAGCTTCCCATAGGATGGGCCTTTTCCCTGAACCACTGAAACCTCCATCTTAGTTGACATGGCATGAAGTGGCATGATCAAGTCTTGCAGGGTTCAATTCCAGCCTCTAGCTGACCTTAAGTTCAGAGGCTGGAATGGCCTATCTTATAAACCAAGAACAAGGTGCCAGGGGGGAGAAATAGAAATCTGAAGGGTAAAGCAGAAACCTGTTGCTGGTACCCCTGGTGATTACCTTAAAGAATATGGGAGGCCTCATCACTAAAAGAAGGAAGGGACCCAGCTCTTTCATTTGGTGGTGTAATGACATGTAAATTCAGGGTCAGAAGAAACTATTGGAGTCACATAGTCTGATCTAATGTACAACACAGTCCTTAAAGAACTTTATCTTGAAATCCTGTATTAAGCTTACAAACCAACCTATGGCCAAATTAAAATATAAACTTAACATTGCATGGTTTTATCCTTTTTTTTTTTTTTCCTCTTTCTAAATCTTTCAGTAGTAGAAATTCTACCTCTATCCCTTGACAGTTCAGACTGATATTTGATTACTTCCACTGCTGCAAAATTTATACTGTAATTCTAGCTTGACATTTTCCTAAGTTTCAGACCTTGTTATGACTGATTCTGCTGAATTAAAGAGTATGGTAGTGTGGGATGCATCACACTAAATAAACAAGCCCTCTTTCTTGCAACAACTGCAGAAAGCATGGGCTTTAGAAATAAAAAACTGATGTTCTGCTCTAGACAACATTTTACATGAAACCTACAAGTAATTCATGAGATATTTACTATTCAATTCATGCTAAAGGACATGGATTCACCTAACAGGTTTTCCAGCCTATTTAGGAATGAACAATAGATCAGTATGGCATTAACAGAGTATATTACACACAAAACCTTTTGCAAAGCATTACAGTATGACAAAATGAATTATTGTTCTAGGAAACATGGATTACATGACTGTACTGACTGTTAAGATCCTACAAATGAAACTACAGTGACAAGCAAAGCCTAAGATGTTACAGTCCTCTCCATAGGTGCAGTTTTTCAGGAGCTACAGTCAGTTTTACAGGCAATTCCAGCCACACAGACACCACCCGAGCACCCTCTGACACAAGCAGCTGTGAACTACTGCTGCTGGGACACACAGAAGAGGAAGGAATACACACAAGAGACCATATCTCCTGGCAGGGGCAAAAAGTGATAAGGAATGCTCTGAGCTAATCTGGCTCTCTAATGTCTATTAATAATTAAATTTTCAATCACTAAAACACTTAAAACACATATTGCTGCTTACTGAATATACACACCTTGTTCAGAGCAAACAAAATACTGCTGTAGTGTTCTAACACTCATGATGGCATAAATTTAAGATAGCCTTACTAGAAAGTTATCACCTCTGTTAGATCAGTCAATGAAAATGAAGAAAAAAAAAAAAATACAAGTTTTCACCTAGAGAAGCCTTCTCCTAGGTTTTTAACTCACTCTGTCTCTCAAAACAGGCTTATTTAGCTTACCTGGTCTCCTACTGCAATTTCTTTAACCCTACCACTTAAAAGACCTGACAATCCTGATTGTGCATTCATATTCCTCCAGTTTCCTTGTCCTCCTCACATACCCACTGATGCAGCTCCAATACTCAGAACACTTCTTTACTTCCCCAAGTTAGTGTCTTTGCTTCACTGAATGCTTCAAGAGCACTTTTCATACCCAAATTTAAAAGAATGGCACTGACAGGATACAGATGCTTTTAATATTGTCTTTTGCCTTTTTTTTTTCCCCCCACTGTAACCAGCTCCACTATTGGTTAATCTATTTATTATCACCACTTTGTCTCATTTTAAGTCAGACTGAACATTTCTTGCGGGCTCCTCCTTTTCCTTTGTTCTGCAGAAGTCTCTAACACATAAGCAGCTTGTAACACCGGGAATAAAAATTGCTCATTTAGCCATCATAAATTTTTAATTCCTCTTTTTGTCCCTAGTGCAAGCAACAATGCAGACCTCATCATTAATTAATTTCAAGGTTCTGAAGCTTTAAAGGAAAAACTCAGTTTCTACACTTTTCAGTTTTGACTCCCAAATATGTCTGACTCTGACATAAATCAAGAAGAGAGTTTCCTACCAGTTCTCCTAAAACAAAACCAAAAGCCTTTCAGTTATTTGTCACTGAAATCTCATCACAAGAGTCCCAACTAGCACTAACTGTAAGAATTATGACAATCAGTCCATCAAAAGCTTCCTGCTTGGATTGTTATAGAGAATACCAGTCTGAAGAGCACTGAACTGCTCTTGTATCATTCACTAAAGCTAGACTTCTACACCTCAGTGAATCTATTCCAGACAAGAAACATAGGTAAGGATATATCCCAGACACAGACAATGAATCCTTTGCAAAACTGTCAAGGGGTTCGTTTCCAGCTCTCCTTTGTGGTACTATTACTGTCTTCAAATGGAGTTACACTTGAAATGCACCTGCTCTTGTGTCTTAATATAGAGCTTAAAGCCACACAGCATGTCCATACCTTCAGGTCGAGCTTTTGGTTTCTTCAGTCCTCCATCTTGCATCAGCTCAAAAGCAAAGGAAACATTATGGACCTGAAAGTGGTAAAGCATTAAGAATCTCAAAGTTACATAGGCATTAAAAACCTTCAGTCAAATTTTTAGAATGCTTTAATCTCTCTCTAGCTGAAAGAGAGAATGATAATTCTATTTAAATCAGTATTAGATATTTACACATTGAAGCATGGCAGAAAGTACATATCAGACACTAAGAAATGAAAGCTTATATCAGTATAGGGCACTTTTTGATACAAAGGAAGTTATTTTAAGATTTCCAAATTTCAAGTGTAAAAATGTGACTGGGTACCACATGAACCAGGAAACCCCATTACGTCTTGATCTCAGTCTCTACGGCAGAGGTCAGAGAGATCCCAGGAACAACTACAACAGAGCTGCATTTTGTTGAGTTCTTCTGTACCCAAGATCAACATTTCTGACTATAAGGCAAGAGATCACTCGCCATCTGGGCAACAAGGAATGTAACACAAGTGACAGAACTAACAGAGAGGAGAAAATATGTATGGGTGTGTAAGAAAGAAGAAATAAGGGCACTAAATGGAATTATTTTTAAATGACAGTCTTTTCTGCATTATTATCAGCCACCTATCAAGCAACATCAGCATCCCATCATCAAGGAGCCAGGCTGCTTGTTGCATGAGCTTGTGCTAACCCCTTAGTCTCCTGTTGCTTTGACTTCCTGTACTTGAAAAAAGAGATAGAAAATCAAATTAAGATTCTCTAATGAAGCAAATGCTTCAAAAAATGCTTGGCAGTGGTAGTTCCTAGAGAGACTGCAGTGAATTTGCAAAAGAAGCCAGGCACAAGTGTACAGAAAGAGCTTCCTCAACAACCCACCGAAGATCACACATGAACATAAAGTCAGAGGACAGAAAATGGACAAAAAGCTAAAACACAAGAAAGGGGATGCCTTCTTTTAATCTCCCCTTCAAGGGGCAAACATTCTGGTTTAAAGAGATCTGTATAGCAGCTTTCTCATCCACACTTACGGAAATTTAAGCAAGGTAATTTGGATTATGAATTCTGTGCATTTTTGTTACTGCAAATGACAGTTCTGGAGATACATAGCAAGGGTGAGAGATTTAATTAAAGCTACTCATCTTGAAAATCAGGGAGTTATGCATACAAAGCTGCCCTACAACAAGGAAGAAAGGCCCCTTTCACTGGCATTTATTGCTCAGGACTTTATTAAACTCTTTTTACCTGCTACAGTTCCTACTCATTCGTTGCGACAAAAACAATCGCTTTCAAGATTAACATATTTTTTCCTTTCCCAAACACACAGAGACTATCTCTACATCTTTAATTTACAAATCCCCTTTCCTCAAGGCAGATTCTCCACATAAAACCACAATATTGCTTCAGGAATACTGGATAATCTTTATGAATTTAAACCTTTAACAACAGAATCCTAACTGAACAGATGCTGGCTACAACTCAGCATCCAGCATTTCTACAGCGGTGAAAATTCAAGAGACCAGGATTAAAAAGCAAGAGAAAGCTATAAAAGAGAACTTGTTTAAGACATAATAGATAACCATTTTCCCCACTCTCTATCAAGTTCCTGTGCAGGATACAACATTCAGAATGCACTAAGCCCCATCCTATCCACAAACTTAACACCTAAAGAAGCCCCTCTTACCAGAGCCTGATTTCCTGACTTCAGGGAGGCCCTTTAAACTCCCAAACTGCAACCAGTTACCTCCTGAGGAAGTCAACAAACCCCAAAGAACCTATAGAACCAGAAGGCTCAGCACATTAGCCTGGGCCTGTAACGGTACTCATTTGGTGCAGCAAAATTTCCTCTTTCAATGCTTATATGATCCACCCGGGAAAAGCTGGGTTATTCAACCAAAGATGAAGTCCCATTCCTCAGAGAGCAAATACCTTTGCTGAGGGGCTCTTGACAGCAACAATATACACTGAAGTAATTATGAAACCCCCACCATTTTTAAATAGTCCTTGACTTACAAAGCATTTGCTCTTTTAACTTTAGCCAATGTCTCCATTCCTGACCTAGCCATCTCCTGCTCCAGCTCAGACAACACAACACTTGCATCCTCTCCACTGCAGTACCTGGCAGAATAAAAAGCAGGGGGCAGATGCATTACTCCAGCACAACCAGGCTCAGAGTGTTCTGATACCAGGCATCAAAAATACACAGATCTCTGTGCATGCCCAGGAACAACTGCACAAAGAGGCAAACTTTTGGTTATAACAATAAAATCTGTGTTAACATCATTGTTAGCACTAGGAAGGACTCGGGACAACACAGCATGTATGGGGAGCAAGACACTTATTTCATCTCCTCCTATTTCTAATCCCCTGATTATGACTAAAACAATCTGACTGCCAAGAATTCACTCTTCTTCCTCAACCCTCATTTTGTCTGAGACACTGTTAGCAGCAAATCCTTCACTGCTTACCAAACTGTAGCAGCCAAAATAGACAAGCTAAGCACATTCTCTCAGAAGTTAATGTCAGCAATGCTGGCAATGATATTGCCAGGAACTGGACACAGAACCAGATGTCTATGCTCACAAATTGACTTCAGACAGGCAATTTTTTGCATGCTCCCTCCCCAGCAGGATCAGGGTATCCACCTTGGCTTTAGATCAGCTATAGTTTCTAACCCCAGATCAACCAAACATCATAGCCCAGGTACCACCTCTTCTACTACAGTATCTCATTTACGTATCAAGTAATGATACTTATTTGCTTGGTTTGTATGAACACTAAATAAACTACAGAAAAAGAACTAATGGGTATTAGGCAATCAGTACTAATGAGATGAGGGGGCAGTTTTTAAAGATGACATTTTGTGACCTTGAGAAGAAGCTCTATCTCCATGTCAATCCCCGTGTATAGGATGAAGCTAAAGCAGAGCTTCCCATCTCTCATGTTTTGTCTTTCATGTCTCTTTACATACATAGTACATACCATGCAAGGCCAGGCATCAGCTCAGCTGTCTAGCACAATAAGGTATCCCCGAGCACAAAAACACTTCATGCAGTACTACAAGTTGTTAAATCACTTTGATTATGCAAGTACAAAGCACTTTTTACTGATTTATTCATTCCAGGTATTCATGAGCTTTAGGTGTCATTTGATGCTAGGAACAGAACACTTTTCTTCCTTAACTATGGAGAATTTAATCATTCTTTTCACAAGCAACTTTTAGCAGTATTAACTATGAAGTGTCACAGTCAGTGCACCTTTGTTACAGCTCCTGAAGAGAAGAATATACCAGGTTCTGATGTACTAGGCACAAAGAGAAAGGACACAATGATTGGAGGATAAGTGGTAACAAAGCAAAAAAATATATAACCTGGAGTTTCTACCCACCTTTTGATCAAAACTTTCAGGTGTTAAGTAGAAGTTGTGAAGTGGAACAAAATAGTCTTCAAGGAGACCCATAAGCAAAACCAAGTAAACACCATCTGCAAACTAAATAGAAATACTGATGACATTCCTATGTGAAAGCATCTCTTTTCAAATAAGCATTCATAAAGAAGTAAAACAAAGAGTACTTGGCCCAAACTATGTACTTTGATTTCTACCACTGCTGTTTGCTAGCACAGAAGTGTAAGATGGTTCAGGAGTGCCAGACTGCTCCTTTCAGGCGTAGCAAGGAACTGACAGCAAGTGTAACAAGCATTTAGGCCTTTGCTTTACCTGCTCCCTGGATTCACCTATACCCTTGCAATCACCAGTGCAGCTGAGCACACTAAATCATTCTCTTCTGAAGAGCCTGTTGATACAGCTGCTTTCTTGTCAGTTTTCTAAAGAAAAGGAGGATACACAGGATACAAGACTTTCTGCCTACATCTGGTACCATTATTTCCCCTAGTCCCATTTCCTGAACAAATCAAGGAAGCCCAGCAGCTACTGCAATAGCATTAACCCATTCAAGATCATGTGCCAACTATTTAAATTACTTACAAAGAGTATCTAGCTCTAAGCAGAAGAAATTAAAAACAATTTACCTGGGAGTTATCTACAATTTGTACTTTTTCACTGTGCAGAGTATTTGGTCTGAATAGGCAAGGACTGAAAACAGTATCTTTATCTCCAGCCAATTAACGCATTTACTAGGCTATGAATACTTTGGGGTGAGGTTGGAATATGTCTGTTATTGCTTCACCTCACCTTCATTATATTTGCTTGAGGAATCTTGCCAACTTCTCTACAGTATTTAACGGAGCTTTTTTTGATTTAAAAAACCCCAAACGCACAAAACCAACAACTTCCTGTGAGACTTGTTCACACTTCATATACCCCAGTCTTACTACTACAGTGCCTGGTCATTTAAACATAATCCCTCTTCAGTCATATATGTCAGACACTGAAATCTCTGCCCTTCATCAGAACTTGGAATTAAGTGTCCCCTGTCACAAGTAGGAAATGTAACTTCACAAAAGAGTATTTTTTTTTCCCAAGTCAAAATAGATTGTTTACAGTTTCAGTAAATGCTAAATCATATACTAAATATTTTCATCAATACTATTCAGTATTTCTACCAGACAGCATGACTGCTTAATGGCTAAGGGGAGTAATGTTATGTATTTCTAACAGACTTCTCACTTGTCATCCTGGTATGGCGTATGACATCCTCTAACCTTCTAAAAAAAATAAATTGTGGGGTACTTTCAAGGCATTAAGCAACAACTTCTTGTGGCAGAACTGATTCAGTCACCCATCTGTTTCAGCAAAGCTATAAAATAGCAGTGAATGACTGGTATAAACTAAGATAGGCTCAAATCAATTACCCATGCTCCCAGTATCATTCTCTAAAGGCCATGCTTATTCTTTTGCCAAAGCTGTTAAGATAACCATCTCTCCACAGGTCAGTGAACTCTGAAAAGTGTATATGCTTCTGCTTAGCCAAGCCCATGCCTGAAAATTGCTAATTTTATCTGTAAAGTGAGAACTACCTCACTGACATTGCAATTCACACTTAAGTTTCAAAGCATATTCAGTACCCAGTTCTGCACTAGAGACAGAAAACTCCTCAGAGCAGATGGTGGCGGTTAACAGTCATCTGCATTAGCTTTAAACAAACTAACCTGGATACCACTGGCAGTAAAGCCTCTGCAGTACAGGAGCTTGCAGTCATTAATCCACACTGCTGAGAAGTGAGCACAGTGCGTGTGCTCACAAGAGAGCAGAGTAAAGAGAAGGATATGAAGCCCTTTGCTGCAACAGCAAAATTCTTTCCAGTCCACTTTGATGTGATCAAAGCTAGCACTGGTATCACTATGATGAACTGCACACTGCAGTCCACACTCCTCCTGAGAGCAGCAGGCAGCCTGCTATTAAGAGCTTACACCAGTTCATCACGAACCCCCACAGCTAGAAAAAAGAACTCACCATCCACCCATAACTATACGAACTGCTTTGCAGCGCTCCTCTTTGATCTGAGAGACGAGCTACCCCAAAATCCAGCCACATTCTACAGTCATTAATACGACCCTATTAAATATCCAAGAATTTCACCTTATAATACAAATCAACAGCAATATGAAGCATGTGTAAACATACTTTGCGTGAGTAAAGGCAGCAAGCATCTGTGCTACTTAAAAGACTTGAGCCCAGACCCCATAAATTAACATGCCCAAAGATAAACAGTTCCATAACAATGTTTTATGGAGTTAGAGCCTAGATTTGCAATTTACATACAAAAGATTACACACAAAATGCAAAGTCTCCTACCTGTGTTTCTAACTCTGTGACTTCCAAATTCAGTTTATTCAAGTGTTTGTTCACAAAGGTGATCAGAGACTATAAAAGAAAACATCGGAATCGGTGATGTTAGATGCTACAGTCTGTGCCTATGTGAAAGGGTAACATAATCTTTTAAGACTTTTTTAAAAGTTTAATAAATATGCACGTATGCTATTTGCTTTCGCATAAATAAGTCCATAAAACTGAAAACAACTCAAGTTGTATAGCATTTTTATTGCAGCATATGCCAGAAGTCACCAGATGGTGCTATTACATACAGTTTACTAGTATTTTCCCAGCAAATAAAGCTGACTTCAGTGTCATGGGAAAAAGCTGTGATGATGGGGTTTTTTTAATAGATTCTTTGTGAAGATGAAGCAAGTAGCAGGCGCATTTACTATGCACACTAATCTCTTCACGTTCTTGGAGAAGATCCACTGCCTGGGAGCAGCAGCACTGAGCTAAGACTCCCAAAGAGAAGATGCCAACAGCACGCTGTTCTGCACACACCTCTCTGTTCCTGGAATGATGTGTGTGTACAGTCAGGTCTGGCATTTCTATTCCTGCAGGAAGCAGACTTGCAAGATCCTGCTACTATGAGCCAGATACATGCTAATGTATTGAAGCACGGAGATCTGCCTGCCTGCTTGCACTTCCAAAAGGGACACGAGAGTTAGGTGCTAACATTTTCACTGCGTGGATAGAGTTAACTTAATTCTTGTTCAGCTTTGTAAACACTCTTCTAGAAGATGTTTCAGACTGGAAAGAAAAAATCTTCCAGAGATTTCAAAGCTTTATTTTTAATGTGTACATCCTCTGTTTCACAGGAAACAAAGGGACAAATTACAATGCTGTTCTTTCTAATAAGTAGCTTAACAGCCACGCTGGAACTAGCTGATGGAACAACATGGAGTCTCTAAAACTAAGAAGAGCTGGCAGACATCAACAGCTACTTTACTCCTCTGCTCTGCCTAACACAAAGCAGTACGTCAAGAATATGTCTGGATAGGTGCGCTTTGCAATGATGCTCGGCCTTGGAGGAGAGACCACAGGACTATACAAATTAGTGTTAAGGTGAAGAGCCCTGGGACAAAAGCAACAATTCTGTAAGAGCTTCACATTTAGCAAATCTATTTATGGCTGAATCACAGTTCAGGGTACTACGGAAAATATCTTCCAGTTGTGGAAGGTGATTTTGGTACAAGAACGATCTGAAAACTAAACAGCAGGTTCTTTTTGGGGACGGTGAGACTGAAGACACATTCACAACTCTGGCTGCCACTGAGCCTTGTGAAGGGGCCACCACTGCTAGCTGACAGCCCAGCCCCTCCTCATGGGAAGACAGCACCTGGGATATAAAAGTGTGTGCAACTGGCCAGTCAGAATGATCTGTACCACTACAAATACTTTGCAGAGTAGCTTTTTCTGATCTGCATCATTTTGATGATGGAGTGGCTGACACACCAGAAGGCTGTGCTGCCATTCAGCAAGATCTGGACAGACAGAAGAGCTGGGCAAAGCGGAACCTAGTAAGTTCAACAAGGGCAACTGGAGAGTCCTGCACCTGAGGAGTAATAACACCAGGCACCAGTAGAGGTTAAGGGTTGACCTGCTGGAAAGCAGTTCCACAGAGAAGGACCTTAGAGTCCTGGTGGAGAGTAAGTTCTCCATGGAACAGCAATGTGCCCTTGTGGCCAGGAAGGCCAACGGTCTCCTGGGGTGCATAAAGAAGAGTATGTCCAGTAGGTTGAGGGAGGTTCTCCTCCTCCTCCTCTACTCTGCCCTAGTGAGACCACATCGGAAGTATTGTGTCCAGTTCTGGTCTTCCCAGTTTGAGAGACAGGGAAATACTAGAGAGTCCAAAAGAGGCTATGAGGATGATGAAGGCAATGGAACATCTCTCTTATGAGGAAAGGCTGAGAGCCCTGGGGCTGTTTAGTCTGGAGAAGAAAAGACTGAGAAGGAATCAATGGTTATAGGTATCTGAAGAGTGGGTGTCAAGTAGAAGGGGCCAATCCCTTTTCAGTGGTGCCCTGTGATAGGATGAGGGGCACTGGTCACAAACTGGAACGCAGGAAGTTCCACCTCAACATGAGGAAAATCTTCTTTCCTGTGAGGGTGACAGAGCCTGGAACAGGCTGCCAAGAGAGGCTGTGGAATCTCCTTCTCTGGAGACTTTCAAGCCCTGCCTGGATCTGTTCCTGTGTAGCCTGCCCTGGGTGATCCTGCTCTGGCAGGGG